>JBAMBJ010001574.1:0-215557 GCA_037043495.1 Drosophila recens
TAAAGTCAAAATATTGCACTTTTAAGGGTGTGTAAAGTGTTTCTTGACAAACTGTACATTTTTAACACATCCAATCGAACTTTTAGTTTTATTTAATTGTTTTTGCTAAAAGGTGGGCGTTTTTTCGATACATGAGCTTTATTTGGAGATTTGTTGACCAACAATCTTTTCATTTGGACAACGCTGCACGGAGGTAGCGTTATCTTAGTTTATTGGTACCAAAAGTGTACGAAAATCTTATTTACATAGCAGTTGTAAATATACTATAATTATGCTATATGCTAGGACATACATGTGTGTATATATTTCGGCACTTAAAACGAGGAGACTCTGATACACGCACAACTTTATCAAATATATATAAAACTGTTAACTCGTTTCGCCCAAATGCTGGCTAACAATACATACATACATTCATAATAAATATGGTAGGGATTTGGGCGATTGAAATACATTGTTTGTAGTTAACTAAATAGGTCGGTGATATGATCTCACATACATATACATATATATATATACTAATAGTTACAGATACATATTAAATTGGTGGTCTAAAGTAAAAACAGCAAATGCGGCTACATACATAAAGCATCTTGAAATGTACATATCAAAATATCAAGTTGAATTCAAATCCAAATCATACTACTGCTATTCGATGCGTATGCGCGTCGCCGAGCGACGCAACGTGCTGAATTCCTTGGCCACCAGCCGCATCAGCAGAATCATCGCGATAATGTCCGCCACGATGAGCATGTAGAAGACATTCTGCCAGCTGTGGCTGGAGATTAGGCCCGCAAGCAGTGGACCCACAGCAGCGCCTATCGAGCCCGTGCCATCGATGATGGCAGTGACTGTGGCCAGAGCATTTGAGTTGCCCTCCAGCGAGCTGTGCTGACCCAGTTCCGCACTAACCGAGGTCGTTATCAGTGCGTAGGGGCCGTTCACAAAGATGCCCACAATGATGAGCAGCAGCACGCTAATTGTGACCGACAATGCGCCGTATTGTTGATACATTAACAGCTGTAAAAGCATTGAAATTGTGAATAAATATTTGTGGCGAGTCGACGAGATCACTTACAATGGGCGAGGCAAAGAACAACATGACAGTGCAAACAGTCGCCGACATGCCGGTTAAATCGGACACATAGCCCGCAGCAATGGCCCCCAGAATGCCGCCCACATCGAAGAGCGTTGAGAGATCAGCCGAGAGCTGTGGACCCAAAGTGCCTGCAAGTGAACAAAGCAAATTAAAATTATTTACTGAATTTTAATTATAAAAGTCCTATAACTTTGTAGAAACTCAACCGATTTACATGCAGAATGTCATTAGACCCTGTACTTTAAAAAAGTAAAGGGGTCTATTAACTTTGTCACAAAAAACGAGCGGTACTCGACTGTCGGAGACCCCGTACTTTTATAAAGATATCTCAAACAACAAAAAGATTTTCATACTAAGACTTTATTTGGACTGATCGTTCCTATGGCAGCTATATGATATAGTAATCCGATTTCAATCAAATTTGGTCAGTATGTATGGGACCATCTATTCTACATATTCTGTCAGTTTGATTGAAATATCTCAAACAGCAAAAAAGTTTTCCATACTAAGACTTGATTTTCAACTGATTCTTCCTATGGGAGCTATATGATATAGTGGTCCGATCCCAAATCTAAAACAAACTCGATCTGCTTGCAATATAGACGAGCCTACATACCTAGTTTGGAGTCTCTAGCTCTTATAGTCTCTGAGCTCTAGGCGCTCTTACAGACGGACAGACGGACATGGCTATATCGACTCGGCTGTTGATGCTGATTAAGAATATATCTACTTTATGGGGTCTGCCACGCCTCCTTCTGCCTGTTACGCACATTTTTTTTTGTGACAAAGTTAATAGACCCCTTTACTTTTTTAAAGTACGGGATCTAATTATTAAATTATAAAACAAATGTTTGACTCACTGGAAGACTGAATGTAGAGTGGCAGCCAGTACATGAAGGTGTAGCTGACCAGCTTGGTGAAGAACAGGCACAGCGAGAACTCCACCACGCCGGGAATGTAGAGTGCGTCAACCAACCCGATGGGACGTCCTGGCGTTGTGTGCTCCCTCGAAGTCTGTGAACGTGCCAAGATCGGTGTGCGTTCAGTGGGCGCAGGTCGATAGCTAATCTGATCCTGTAGAGAAGAATAGTTAAATAATTGTTAAATAAACTAAACATTCGATTGAAGGATAAACATATAAATTAAAGGAATAGCTGAAGAAGCACAAAACACGGAAAAGACAAACGTTGATGGAAGCACTTACGCTTTGGAGATCGGACTGGGCATAACCGGACTGGGCATAAAACTGCGCAAACATACAGCAAATTTTGATGAGTGTGTGGTCAGAAAATTAAAGTCAAGTAATTGCTTTGACAAAATATCATATAGGCATATTTGTGTTTTAATTATTAACATAGTTTTAATTTCTTCAAAATAAAATACAGTTTGTCAACTAATTCTTTGCACTCCCTTAAAAATGTAATTTTTTTACTTTAAATAAGATAATAATAGCTTATTATATATATTTGGAAAGGTCATTTAATTTTCGTTCGAATGATGCAAAAATTTCCTTAACCCATTGAGTACCCATGGAATATTTTGAATTTTTCCAAAAGTCTACTTTTTCAACTTTTTCCTCGATTTTTCACAAAAAATATTTTGTTGCAAAAAAATTCTTGGAACAATTCTTAGAGTAACTGCAAAAGAAAATTTTGAAAAATATTTTTGCTAGTATTTTTTATAATTTTTTGAAAACGAGGAAAAATGGGTTAAAATGGTCATTTTTAGGATTTTCGAAATATTATCAAAAATACTAAAATTTTCTTTTGCAGTTACTCTTAGAATTGTTCCAAGAATTTTTTGGCATCAAAATATTTTTTGTAAAAAATCGAGGAAAAAAGTTTTGAAAAGTGACTTTTACATAAGTTTGAAATTTTCGAAGGGTACTTAATGTGTTAAGAAAAGTTTTGTGTCATTCAATCGGAATTCAAACGACCTTTCCAAATATGTATAATAAGCTATTATTTTCTTATTTAAAGTAAAAATATTACATTTTTAAGGGAGTGCAAAGAATTAGTTGACGAACTGTACGTACATTTTTGGGTTTGTCAAATCAAATACTAGACTTACTAAATAAACAATTACTAATTTTTAGCAATGCAAATGAAAGCATTATAAACAAAATAAATCGTTTATACTTACAGCTTCGGAACGACGTGCCTGCTCCTCATCATCATCATTGTCCGCATCCGATTCGTTGGAAATGCGACGCTCCTGGCTGGCAGGCTGCGGATGGCAGCCCACAATCTCGGGCTGATCGACGAGAAAGAGGAAGAGCAGGAAGCCAACAGCGCCAATTATAATGCCAGGCACCACAAAGGACAGCGCCCAATCGGTCTCCACGTAGTGCGCTGCTATCAGAGTGCCCAGAATATTGCCAATGGAGGTGTGGCTATTCCAAATGCCAAAGATGAGACCACGCTTCTTCTTGCCAAACCAGCGACCCACCAGCGTAACAACGCCTGGCCAGCCTGTGGTCTGGAAAATGCCCGCAAAGATTTGCACGATTATAAAGTAGGACAGGCTGTGTATGTTGGAAGTGCGCGCCAGGCCAAACAAGTATGTGAACACGCCCGTCATAATCATGCCCATGGACAGAAAGTAGCGCAGCGAGACGCGCTCGGCGATAAAGCCGGATGCGAACATGGCGATGGCGTAGGAGAAGAGAAAAGCCGAGTCCAGCATGCCAAATAGAGTCTTTGAATCGGGTCCATCTGTCAAAAGATTTACGTTATTTTCATTTATTGAAGGCAGATGCAAGATAATTTAATATTATAAAAAAAATTTAAATTAAAATTAAACTTAATACTTTAGATCAGGGACCGTAATTATTATATAAAATGATTAATTTTAAGTTTTATAGATTGGCTCACAAAATAATGATTAATTTTAAGTTATTGTTTACTTCTCAACCAATAATCATTACTTTTGATCAAAAAAATAAAACAAAGAATAATCATTATTTCAGGAGTTTTATGTTTACAGTCCCGGCATAAGTATTTTGGCACCATTTAAAGTTAATTCTACTCATAGTTTGAACTTCATTCATGCAAAGTTTGGCATCAATGGAAAGGTCATTCGAATACCTTTTGAATGTACCCATTGAAATTTTCGAATTTTTGTAAACGTCTAAATTTTCAACTTTTTTGCTCGATTTTTTAAAAACAATGTTTTGATGCAGAAAGTTTCTCTAAACAATTTAAATAGTGACAGCAAGTAGTATTTTTAATCATTTTTTGAAAATGGCGAAAAAGGCACTTTTTGTGTGAAAATGAGGAAAAAGTTACTTTTTCGCCATTTTCAAAAAATTATTAAAAATACTAGCGAAGAGATATTTGAAAATTTTTATTTGCAGTCACTATTTAAATTGTTTAGAGAAACTTTCATCAATGATTATTCCGGCCTGTTCCGGTTTTCACTTTCGGTAAGATTTTGCGGAAGTGAATTTCTTTAACCTGCTCTAATATCATTTCAGTGAAATTCTGCGGATAACAACAACACTTTGAGTTGATAAGTTTAAGTCGGATTGAGGGAAAAACGATAATTTTTAAATTCTTATGTTAAGTGGAAAGCGAATAAATGCATTTCACTAAATGCTATAAAATGAAAAGTGAAAACCGGAACAGGCCTAATTATTAAAGTTTCAATTTTTTGCCATTTCGGCAAAAGCGGAACTTGAAGAATGACAGAGATTAGTTGCAATTCAAACATTTTACTTGAAAATGATTGTACAAAGCGTAGTCAGAATATTGTTAGATATCTTAAGTGAGCAAAGCAAAAGTCAAGAATAGTTAGAGATTAACTTACCAAAGGGCGCATAGCCGCAACTGCCCGCATCATGCAATTGCAATTGCGCATTTGAGCAATTGCCATGGAGCACGGATTTGACCACAGAGATTGGCTTGCGGGACATGTGATAGCAGGCGTAGGCGAGGAATGTGAGCAGAAATATGGACATTTTGTAGCTGAAAAGAGCAGTGATGAGTTCTGTTAAACTGTGCTCACTGTTATCGGTTAAACGGTTAACAGAGCAGCACTTACCACAGCTCCTTGCGGGCGTGGAAACGCGGACATTGCCGTGAGAAACTCTGGAGCAGGCGTATGCCAATGGGTATATCGTTGTAGTTGTTACTCATTTTGCGCGTTCGAGACGCCGTTGGTCTCATCTACTGGCGTCTGTTGTGGTCTGGACGTAGCTTAGCACGTCTCAGTGTAGCTACTTTGTGAATTGTGCCTACAGAAAAACAGATAAGCCAAACGTAAATGAAGCGCGTACATCAACAGGTAGCGGTGACTGTAACGCTGACGCGGCCAAGTCGCAAATGTTGCAGATACTGCGGTTTTTCAAGCAACTAGTTTCCTACGAAGTTGCGATTTGAAAATTATTACTTGCCCTTATCTCACATTTGTTTTCGCACACACAAGCAATATTTCACACACACACACACATATCTTGATATCTACAAACAAACATATGTTGTCAATCAAGCCCGCAGCAAAATATAACTAGTCAAAAAATCTGATTCATTGCCGGCCGCAGCAAATTCGTGTAAAGATAATTTGAACTCTGTTGCGCTGGCAGTTAGTGTAATTTGAAACTGCAACGTAGTTTGTTTGTTTAGCTGATTTTATTTTGTAGCTCTTTCTTTGTTTGTTGTTAGTGTGACGTTAGAAGTTGCTTCTTTCTTTCTTCTTTGTGCCACCGCATTTATGCAAATTGCAATTGTCCGCCCCCCCTTTTTAGCGTGTTTAGCGTAACGCAGGCACACTAACATTTCAAATCAATTAATATACTACTTAGTTACCGTACCGTTAAATGAACATTAAACAAATAAACATCAACGCGACGCAGCACAACTAGTTATATTTCTCGATGTTTTTCGATGTTTTTGTAGATGTCGATGTATCGATGTTACATGGCGATGCATCGATGATTTGCAAAACATCGGCTGCCGCGCTAACAGTGAGTTTATAGTAATTTGAGCAGTGTTTGCAATGCCTAAGTGATTAAATTTATTAAAATTGGTCAGAGAATACTATAGCTACAAGAAAGCTTACGTATGTCTTTTCAAAGTTATATTCAAAAAGCCTTCTTGTAGTTTGTTTGAAAAAATCGATGTTTCTTTTAAAATTTACATCACTAAGCACAATACTATTGTGAATGCTGTTAAACTCAAAATGGCACTGTGAATGTCATCGTGCTCAGCTGTTTAAATATGTATACGTTTACATGACTTGCTTAGCAGATGTAAAATAGCGCTGTTGCATTCCACGCGCAGCCAACTTCACGTTTTGGGCGCGCAACTTAAATGTGGATTTTGTTAATTTATATAGTAGTTCAACCCAGTAAACTATACAAAACGTCGCCATTGACCAGATTTTTATTTATTTTGACACCTTGGCTCAAGTAGTTCCCACATGCCACTGAGATCATGCGGTATTTACGAGATGGCCACGCGACCGGATCAACTAACAAAGTAATAACTATTAGTCAGCTTTGTTTGCTGTGACAATAATTGCAGATAGAAAAGCACAAATGCAGTGCACATGACACAACATCCCAAGCCGCGACAACAGGTTCACGAGTAGCGGAAAATGCTCTGATTTTTGACTGTACTCAACAATTGCGACGTGTTAATTTCCCAGAAGCATTACATTTTTTGTATTGCATGTGAAAAACAATATGTGCAATTAGAACTAAAGAAGGTGCTAATTAACGTAAGCGGCAAAACAATTTCTCAATTGTATAAAAGCATTGCTTGGATTCACCAAAGGCACACTTCAAGAAACGCAGTCAAGCAGTTAACAGATATACAGATATACAGATATTTCAAAGAAGAATCCAACTTACAAAATGCAGTACAATAAGGTAAATTATCACTGGCAATTAAAGTGATTTAAATACTAATGGATTTCTTCTAATCTAAATAGCAAATCTGTGTGCTAATCACGTGCTTTGTTGCCCTGGAAATCGTTTGTGCCTATCCCCAAGAACGCTACAGTTCCAGATCAGAACAGATCAGCTCACAGAGCCAAAGACTGAAGCCCGAGACTGAGGCAGAGATCCAATTGCCATTGTCTGAAGAAGCCTTAAGTAATCTGTACAAATACGAGCGCACATTGAACAGACTGCGTCGTGCACTGGGAGAAATCGAGTATGAGGAAGCAGCTGATGATATGGAACTGGCTGAGATTAATGTATTTCGTCCGCTCTTTCGCTATCGCGCTGAGACCGCCAGACAAGTGAAGAATCCACAGCAATTTGGCTAAATTTCAATCCAGACATCTCATTATGGATTTAGCTTAGTTTCATCTCATCTTCATCCAAAAGTTATACACATTGTCACTACGTTTTATACCAAAAGTCTAACTTATAATAAAATATATTTAGTGCTCGTAATAAATGAAAAGAAATTCCACTTCAAGTTGATTATTTAACATTTATTATAGTATTATACATAGAACTGATTTTGAAAATATTCACAAGTGATTAAGCATATATACACACAAATAGAAACTTTTCCAATTAGTTTTAACTAGTACATATATATTATTGTTGTGCTTTATCCACATTCACATAACTTTCGTTTGCCTCTCTGTGGATGACACTCAAATTCCTTACATTGCAATTAGCTTTCAATATGGGACTATATACTCGGATTATATATATTTATATACATTTACATTTTCAAACTCGGAAGACACAAAGAATTTAACACACAGAGAACTCAAATGAATCAAAATAGATTTATCCAACTAACTAAATTGTTTTGATTAAGTTTTAAATCGCAAATTCCTGTAAGACTGACCTAAGTCTCCAGCTTTGGAGAAAGTTCTCTACACACTACACATACATTTACATAAATCTTATAAAAACTCGTTATTGTTAAGGATAACTTGAATATATGTTGTAAATAGTTAATCTCTGCTAGACTGTTAGTTTTATGGGAAAATATTAAGTAATTTTCACTTTCAGTTTGCTCAAAGCTTAGAAAAGTGACTTTTCAGTTAAGTGAGTAGCTTTTAGTATTTGTTTTAGTTTGTTCACTTGCTTAAATTTTTGGTTTTTTTTTGTTGCATTTGCTTGGTTCCATAAAGTTGCTCGCTTTTTACATTAAATTTCATTTAATTTTTGATTATCAGGCCTTAGATACATTTTGATTAAGCATATAGACAGATATCTGTGTTAACGGTAATCGAAATATCGAAACCTGTTTAATTTTTTTGGTTCTTTTTCTTTGGTTACTGTTTATAAATATACACATACTGTTTTTTGATTATACAATTACAATTAAAGTTATACTTAGTTCATATACATATATTTTTATTGGTGTTTTATGTTTATGTGTTGAAACTCCTGTTTTTTTTTAGTTTGTTCTAGAGCACTTGGAGATTCTCGCAGTTCTTGAACTTGGAGTCCTCCTTGCCCAAAATCCAGGTGAGCATCTGTCGGGCCTTCATGCTGGCCAACATGACACTGCGGCTTTTATACCAATGCGCCGGGGAGCTGCCGTCCCTGTGGCCCTGAAATCGATTGCACAATTCATATTAGAAATATGTTGTTTTACTTGAGGTCAAGTTGGATGTTATTTTGTAGCTGGTTTCCTTGGGGTGTGTGTGTGTGGGATTAGTATAAACGATGAGGTGGTCAAGAAATAACAAACATGCCAACAAACAAAAACAAACCGAGAATTGTAATGCATGAGTTAAGAAGACTGTGAACTTGTTTGAGCACTTGACACATTTCCGTTTTGGCAGCCTTACAATATTGGAATATGCAATTTTGGCAACAGATCAAAGGAGTCTGAACTATTTACAAGGTTTTTTTTATCATAGTAGGACCAACAACTGGGAATTGCTACACAGAAAAAAAAAACCGGGATATTTAGCCCGAATTCAATCCGAAACGATGTCAGAAGTGGGGTAATCTCGGATTTTCTTAAACCAAGTATGAAATACTTGATTTTTTCAATCCCGAATTCAATCCTGAAATTCTTAAATTCAGGCCAAAAAATTTGTATTAATTATAATGTTTTTCGGTTCATTTAAACTTTTTTAAACTTTTTTTTTAAGATTTTTTTTTAAGGTTTTTTTTTTAACGTTTTTTTTTTAATACAGTCGAACTTCCCTAACTCGAAGCTTCTCTAACTCGAACAAAATTGAGTGGCAATACTAGGCAAATTTCATGCAATTCTACTTCCCTAACTCGAAGTCTCCCTAACTCGAACTATTTTCGTGGATAATGGTGATTTGAGTTAGGGAAGTTCGATTGTATTTTTTTTTTACAATTTTATTTTTTTTAATAGATATTGTTTTTTAAATTACTTTTTTTTTAATTTTTTTTTTTATTTTTTTTTTTAATTGACGGGGGAATTGAACCCATATTTTTTCAAACTGGAGTCGGCGACTCTAACCACTGAGCCACCGGACCGGTTGAAATGAGAAATGAGAACTATTTTCAAGGTTTTATATCACAGTAGGACCAACAACTGGGAATTGCTAAACACACACAACAATCGACTGGAAGTTGTTTATTTTATGCATGCAAAGTGGCCAGAACAAAGTTAGGTAAGGGGTCAAAAGTCAGGGCTGGGAATAGAGAGAACTATCTATGGATTTTTATTGGTTTTTGGACTGTGTTACTTACCGCATCGTCGGCCTTAAGATCAGTCAGTGTCAGACATTTATCAGTTTCTACAGTCTCTACGTTCTTGTCTTTGCTATCTTTATGTTTAGTTTTGTCTTTTGACTTTTTTGGATTCAGCTGCGAATTGCGATTGTTCGTTTTCGTTACATACAGATTACAGATACGAGTACATAAATGATGGAACAGAAAAGAAGATGATGATGAGAAGCGCCATAAAAGATATAGATACAAAGATTGATAGTACGCGTAGATAGATACATAGTAGATGAAGATGTGACAACCAACACCAACTAAATACTAAATACCATCAATTAATCATCCTATTTGATTGACCTGCTCACCTGCAATCGATTGTGGTCCTTTTTGAGCCGTATTTGGGTCAAAGTGCCAGCGAGCAGCTCATCACAGTTATGGTTAATGCCCACAGACACCTCTATGAACTTGGCCCCAAACGTGCAGGCCACACATTTACCATCTAAATGAAATGGCATAAACATTGTACATTTATCAATGGAAATTAAGGAAACGGCTTAGAGTCATGCAAGCCCAACTTACCCTGCGCTGAGACGGCGCGTGATCTGGCCAAATCAATTTTGTTGGCCACCAAAATGGTGGGTCGATGGCGCAACAAATCCATGTCCTGCAGACGCGATAGTATTTGTTTGGCTCGCGTAAAGGACTCCTTGTCAATGCAGGAATAGACCACGAGAAATGCATCCGCCTGCTCCAGTTCATCCTGCGAGGTGAAAGGAGAACGATAACAAGTTCAGCAACAAATGAACCAAAGCATTTCATTTATGCCGAATTACTTAAAGTTTTAACAGCTCTCGCACTTCAACTACCTTTGCCACTACCATAAAATGCACCTCGCTGCCGTGTCCTGTTGCAATACAAGTGCATTCCACTTTGTTTCTTTTGTTTCTTTTGTTTGTTTGTGCTCCTTAAAATTAAAATTATGGCCACTTTGCCAGTTAACGACTAGCAAAGTTCAGCGTTGAGTTTCAGTTCGTGAGCTGCAGCTGTGTATCTGTATCTGTATTTGTATTCTGTACTCGTATCTAAATTCGTATCTGTATATTTATTCATGTATATCTGTATCTGTATATCTGTATCTGTATATCTAAAACTCAATCAGTATCTGAATCTAGAATTATTAGTGGTACTATATCTGTTACTGGAACTTCTATTATATCTGAATCAGTATCGGAATCATTTCTTATAACTAAATCAGTATCGGAGTCTTCATGTAGAAATGTTTGCTGATTTCTATTTTCATGTTTATTATTCCGTTTCCAAGTGTAATTCCATAAGGACCTGTAACTTCTTCTGTACCTACTACTGCCATTGTAACTGGTACCGTAACTGTATTTGTATCTGTATCTGTAACTGTTTTTGTATATATTATAGTTATATCTGCATCTGTAAATTCCTCTGTTTGTGTAACTGTAGTTGTAACTGTAATTGCAACTGTAGTTGTAGCTGTAATTGTAACTGTAACTCGGCATCCGTTTCATTCTGAGATTGCGAAAATCTGTGCTTTCAATGCTCAACTCAGGCTTCAGACTCTTCAACTGTTTGCTTGTGCCGTAGAATGGTTTTACGCACTATTTCAAGCTGTACTTTCCCTGGTATTCAATATTTTTGGAATGAGAAATCTCTTTAATCAAATTTACGAACTTATATTAAATGAAAAGTTGACATAAGAGTCAGAGAAACACGACTTGAATCATTTTCTTTTAAATTCAAAGTTCTATTAAAATCAAGTAAAAGCCAACATTCTATCGATAATTATGGTCAAAAAGCAGAGTTGTGCCTATAAGCATTACCATTACTATTTAATTAGCATTGAAAAAAGTAGTGCTAGTGAAATGTCATTTCAGTAGGCATTGAAAAAAGTAGTGCTAATGAAATTTCATTTAACTAGCATTGAAAAATGTAGTGCTAGTGAAATTTCATTTAACTAGCATTGAAAAAAGTAGTGCTAGTGAAAAATTTTAATTACTTTTCATTTTCAATGCCAATTAAAATTTTTTAATTAGCATTGTGTAATTATAGGAAAAAATTATTTTAAATAAAATTAATAATTATTTTTTGGAAAAATTAAAAAAAATTTGAAAAAATTTAGAAAAATGGAAAAAAATTGAAGAAAATTGTGGAAAATTGTTTTTCCAATAGTTTTCCCGATATACGATATATTTATACGATAGTTTTATTCGATAGTTCTTATCGATAGTTTTTATCGATAGTTTTATACGTTAGTAGTATAAAACTATCGATAAAAACTATCGATAAAATATCGATAAAACTATCGATAAAACTATCGATAAAAACTATCGAATACAACTATCGTATAAATATATCGTATATCGGGAAAACTATTGGAAAAACAATTTTCCACAATTTTCTTCAATTTTTTTTTCCATTTTTCTAAATTTTTTCAAATTTTTTTTAATTTTTCCAAAAAATAATTATTAATTTTATTTAAAATAATTTTTTCCTATAATTACACAATGCTAATTAAAAAATTTTAATTGGCATTGAAAATGAAAAGTAATTAAAATTTTTCACTAGCACTACTTTTTTCAATGCTAGTTAAATGAAATTTCACTAGCACTACTTTTTTCAATGCTAGTTAAATGAAATTTCATTAGCACTACTTTTTTCAATGCCTACTGAAATGACATTTCACTAGCACTACTTTTTTTCAATGCCAATGAAATGCCAAATTCATTAAAAAAGTAGTTAATTAGGAACAACTCTGTCAAAAAGGCAGTTGCATACATTTTTTGGGTATCGATAACTTAACTAAAGCTGGAATAAAACATGATAACACGAAAGCAAAATCAAGTGAGTCAAAAGTTTGTAAAAATAATATATATATAATGAGAAAATCTATAACGGTTGATGTTACCATCTATAGAGCAACTACAAGGTTTCTAATACTGTCGATAACTTATCGGTAACAGCAGTGCTGTCAAGTTTTCGATCATTTATCGACATACCAAATTCAGTAACCGCTTTTTAAAGCAAAACAAAAATTAACAACTTGCATATTTGACGCCCAGACAGGCGTTGCCAAGTGGGCGTGGCGGAAGTGACGCTGCATTTTATTTTTGCCAGCTTTCGGCAACCACAATTTTTGTACTTTGGTTACTTTGGCGGCTAGAAAGGCAGCCATAAAGCAACGCCAGGCACATCCGGCATTTTGGCAGCAATTTACGATTGCAGAATGCACACAACACACATATTGTATATAAGTGTGCGAGTGTGTGTGTGTGTGTGTGTGCGCTAAGGTGTTTATGATTGACGGCCATGCTTGTGTGCATTTCGCCATAAGTTGAGTCAACATCAACTTTAGCCTTTTGCCTTTTGCTTTTGTTTATTATTTATTATTTAATATTTGTTCTTTCAACTTGCAACTTTTGCATGAACGCGACGCTTTAATACGCTGCGCTTTCTTCTCTATTGTCCAGAATGGATAAATTGTTGCGATTTCCTTTTGTTTGTCAACACAGTTTCCCTTACTCTCTCCCTCTCTGCCTTGCGCTCTCTTTTCCATCTCCTTCTGTTTCTGTCTCTGTCAGTGTTGCCAATTTAGCTATTTTCCCGACAGATTTAGTGGGTAGCAACTGGCAAATGCGGGATAAATTGTAAAACAGCGGGTAGCGGGAATTTTAGCTACTTCAAAAATAATTTTAGCTTTTTGAAAACAACTGGTAACTTCATGTATTTTCCTGTTTTACGATGCCACTCTTAAATACTTTGTAGTATTTTTTCCATTTGAATGGCACAAAAGCATCGATAAGCCAAAAAAGCATTAAATATTCAAAAAAATGTAAATATTTTTGTATATGTTAAGTGTATTTTTTAACTATTTTCCTCAGTCCAAAAAATATTTTAATGCAAAAAAATTCTTTAAACAATTCTAAGAGTGATTGACAAAAATTTTAAAAATCACTTCGCTAGTATTTTTAATGGTTTTTTGAAAGTTGCTAAAAAGCCACTTTTTGTATGAGAATGAGGAAAAAGGGATTAAAAAAGTAATTTTAAGCATATTTTAAAAAGTCATAAAAAAATATTAGCGAAGATATTTTTAAAAATTTGCATTCACTCCTAGAACTGTTTGAAGAATTTTTTTGCATCAAAATATTCCAAAAACACTGGATTAAATCAATAAAAATATCGTTTTACTACTCTAGCGTTTTTTTAGCTATCAACAAATTTTGTTGAGCTATTTTCAGCTTTTTTCAAAGGCTATTTTGGCTTTTTCATGTCCCAAAGAGTTGGCAACACTGGTCTCTGTCTGCAATCGTCGCCTTAATCGTCGCCATTATTATTTGCTTCAATGTCGCGTCGTTCTGTTCACCCGCTTCCCTTCTTCCCTCTCCTGCACTTCGCAGTCTCCTTTTCCTAAAATATATGTACTTATTTACGCCTCAGGATTCATATTACGCCTCAGGATTCATATTCTCAATCCCATTGCCATTTTCAATCCCATTTCCAATGCCGTTGGGCTTCTTGCTGGTCATTTGGCATTTGGCCAGCAATTTGGCATTTCGATTGCATGTTTATCGCTGTTCTGCTTGTTTGTTGTTGTTGTTTTGCGGTTGTTGTTGTTGTATTGCAAAAATTGCTCAGCATTTGTTATTCTTGCCATTTCCCAAAACCCGTTCCTCACACCAACTACGTCTGTACTTGCAGATGATGAAGCACAAGCTGTTCCATGTGTGTTTTCTAACTCAAATCAGTGACATCAATTCAGCATTATCTATTGTGCCATTGGCAAACTCTCTTTCCTCCATGGTCACTTGAGTTGAAGGTTAAGCTCTTTTAGAAATCATTTCTCACTTGGATAATAGATGCGTTAGATATACATATTTTTTACTCTCTTTCTAACAATTCTTATTAAATTTATGTCCCTGCTACACTCTAATCTAGTCTAATCTTTATCGAAATTCTGCTTTGATTTTAGTAAGGAAACATTATTTAAAAAAATCCGGGATATTTAGCCCGGATTCAGTCCGAAACGATGTCAGAAGTGGGGCAATCTCAGATTTTCTTAAACCAAGTGTAAAATACTTGATTTTTTCAATCCCAAATAAAGTCCTGAAATTCTTCAATTCAGGCCAAAAAAAGTGTATTAATTATAATGTTTTTCGTTACATTTACTTACTTGCTTACTTTTACTTTACTTTACTTTTTTTTTACTTTTACTTACTTACTTTTTTTTTTAAATTTTGTTTTTAACGTGTTTTCTTTTAATTGTTTTTTTTTTTAATTTTTTTTTTAAATTCCTTTTTTATAATGGATATTTTTTTTTATTTTTTGAAAAAATTTTTTTTTTTAATTGACGGGGGGAATCGAACCTAGATTTTTTTTCAAGCTGGAGTCGGCGACTCTAACCACTGAGCCACCGGACCGGTTGAAATGAGAGAGGCCGAGAGAGTATTTTCCTCTCGCGCTCAGCAAATGTGTATTTTCTCATTTTAATCCCGATACAGGCTTTATTATTCAGCTTAATCCTGAATACATACTTAAAAAATGCGAGCTTAAATCAAGTATTTTATACTTAATTTTAGAATGGCATTTTTTTTTCTGTGTAGAGTATATTTAAAGTTAGTGCTGAACTCTCTTCTAATCTGCGGCTCAACTTTAGCACGTTCCACAGCCCACTTGCTTGCTCTTTTGGCCATATTCGTGGTCGAAAGCGTCCTCGTAATTAAGAGTACTTGCTGCTTGCCACAAGCCCAAATTTGCGGTTTGTGCTGCACTCTAAGCTTAATGCAACTTTGCAGTGTTTCGAGGGTAATATTCTTGGCCATTGTTGTTGTTGGCCCACTTAATATGCAGGACTATTTGAAAATCTAATTTTATGTAGAACAACGTATTGTGGCTAAATTAGTGGCATAAAGTTTTATGCGAGGCAGCTGCAGCAACTTGAAGGGGCATTCGCTGTGCTCAGTTTGCATTTGTAATTAATTCATTTTGGACCGAGACAAAATGGCAAATGGCTTTTGGGCCAAGTTCAAACCGTGCTGGCCAGCTGCAAATCTCATCAGCTGTGACAAGCTCATTTGTCTTGCTCCAGCTACAGTGCCATGGAAAGGGCAAGTTGGGCAAGTAAATAGTGAAATATTTAACAACAATTACAACAAGACAAACAGACAAAGTGAATTTCGGCACACGCGGCGTATGCGCAATGTCACGCAGCTAATGCCTAAATCTATGTATCTCTCTGCCTCTATCTTTTGTGTGTGTGTGTGAAGTGTTGACAAATGGATCATTTAGGCTTTAACTTTGACGTTGACTTTGTCTGGGACTCACCTTGCTCTCCGTGTTGCCCGTGAGAAACTTCAGCTCCGATTCGGTGCCATTCAAGATAATTGAGATATTCTGTTCGGCCTCATCGCACTCTGCAGGGAAGAGAGGATTTGAATTGTAGATTTATTAATTTAAGTACTTTAAATTAAAATCAAATTCATTTTAAATATATTATGTCAAAAATGGTTGATTATTGGCTCAGTTTTATTAAAAGAAACATATTTTCTTTTCTCAACTTGTTTTAATTTATTTTCTATGACTTTAAAATTCTTAATAAAAAGCAACTTTTTCTTTCTGATGAAATTGGTATTACTTTAATTTTTCCACTATATCAATATCAAACTGATGCAAGGACTTCAAGTAAATATAAAGTAAGTATGAAATCATACCTGTTAAATAATGATTAGTAATCATAACCATTAGTAATTAGATTATTTTTGTTTAAAAGTCAAACTAATGATTAAATTACGATTATTTTCGGTTTTTCCCAGTTATTAAATGATTACGATTACAAAAAATCAAATATAATCTAAATTGATTACAATTATTCAAAAATAATCAGAAAAAATCAAAAATAATCTTTTTGAGTATTCGGTTTATTTTTGATTTTCTGTAATTTTCTGATTATTTTTGGTTTTTTTTTGATAATTTATGAATCTTTAGTAAAAATCAAATTATTTTAAATTTTCACAATCAAAGAAGCCAACAAAATCAGAAAAAATCAAAAATAGTCCGAAACAATCAGAAAGATTATTTTTGATTTTTCTTTATTTTTTCTGATTATTCTTGAACAATTGTAATAATATGAGATTATTTCTGATTTTTTTTAATCGTAATCATTATATAATTACAAATTTTCAACAGTGAATTATATAGTCACTACGATAATTTCCAAAAATAATCTAATTGATTTGTAATTAAAAAAAATAAAAAAAAACCCAATCAGATCAGTTGGCTTTGATGTTACCTGGTCCATCGTAGGCATTGATGCAATCGGATGTGCGAAACTGTGAGACGAGCGCCTGTTTGCCCACGCCCGCGGAGCCGAGCATCTCCACGCGATAGAATTCCACCGGCTGATGATTCTCCTGGCCATGTGACTCGCCGAAGCCGTTGCTGTGGCTGCCACCGCCGTTGTAGGCGCTGCCCAGGCCCAGGCTGCTGCCACCGCCACCGCCTCCGCCGCCGCCGCCGTTGAGACCCGCCATGGCGTTGCGCGTATGCATTGGACTGACGGGCGCCAGGCTGTTGCTGCGAGAGCGACGTCTTCTGAAGGAGTCGCCACGGTTGATGATGCCTGTGCAGGTGCAGGTGCGGGAAGGAAACAAATTAGCAAAAAACAAAAGAAAAATGTATCAAGGATGTGGCATGCAACAGCAACAGCAAAAGCAACAGCAACTGCAACATTTAAACTAGTCGGCGGTGCTACAGTCGAGCGGTACTCGACTGTCGGAGACCCCGTACTTATTATAAAGATATCTCAAACAACAAAATGATTTTCATACTAAGACTTTATTTGGACTGATCTTTCCTATGGCAGCTATATGATATAGTAATCCGATTTCAATGTATGGGACCATCTTTTATACATATTCTGTCAGTTTGGTTGAAATATCTCAAACAGCAAAAAAGTTTTCCATACTAAGACTTGATTTTCAACTGATTGTTCCTATGGGAGCTATATGATATAGTGGTCCGATCCAAAATCTAAAACAAACTCGATCTGCTTGCAATATAGACGAACCTACTTACCAAGTTTGGAGTCTCTAGCTCTTATAGTCTCTGAGATCTAGGCGCTCTTACAGACGGACAGACGGACATGGCTATATCGACTCGGCTGTTGATGCTGATTAAGAATATATATACTTTATGGGGTCTGCCACGCCTCCTTCTGCCTGTTACGCACATTTTTTTTTGTGACAAAGTTAATAGACCCCTTTACTTTTTTAAAGTACGGGGTCAAAAATGCTAGACGCATCGCTGGCACTAACTTTTTGTATGTTGTACGCGGCGTATGCGCGACCAGCTGCCACAGCTGCCACATGTGCAGAAATTGCTCATACGCCACGTTGCGCCCTTTTAGACTAACAGCGATTCAGTTGCCTGATGCGGCTGGCTGGCAGGCATCAGACTGCAGGCATAACAGTGCTTAATCTATCTTTTGTGTAAGCTACGTGCTTGCACCACCACACCACACCTGCCCTCTCCCTCCCCCCTCTGCCACATGTTGCCGGTCTCTAAATGATGATGTTGCTGCTGTCAGCTTGTGATTGAATGAATGGGGCTTAAATTTAAAAATTCATTAGCTGAAAAAGCATCTCACTTGCCCTTAAAATGAAAACGTTCGCATTTAAATGAAACGTTTGTAAGAAGATTTAAATTTTAATAAATTTCAAAATGATTTTGTAAAATGATTAAATGATTTTCTTAACCCCAAGCAAACTGAAAATGTAAGCTCTTTTGTGTGGCACATTTTGAATACACTCATTTATGAAAGGTGCAAATGTGAATAGCCTTTTGATGTATGTTCCATATGTACATTCATTATTACACTTAAAGCCCCCAATCGGGCATCAATGGGTTAATTTGAATATGCAACACATTTGTTACATCTCGAGGCAATTTGCGGTTGTGTCTTGCCTGTTTATGCGATTATATTGTGTACATTTAAATGTCATAAATAGATTTATGGCCTGCTTTATTGCATTTGCCTTATTTCTGAATTTATCTGAGATTTCTTCGCCTTTATTCCCCGAGGCGCTTTTCACTGGCCGCCGGTCATTAATTGTGCAAATTGAATTAATTGCCAAAAACGTCTATAAACATTTACATTTCGTATGTGTGCTCGCCAATAGTTTTCCAATTTGCATTTCGCGAGGGGAGTGAAAAGAAAAGTCATAAAAATGCCCCGTCTGCTTGGAAAATATATGAATACAATTTTTGATTTGGCAATAATTCCATTTTGAATTTTCCTAGGTGAAAACTGCCTGCAATAAAATTTCAAACAATTGTTTTCCCTTTTTTTTCCTCCCTGCCTATCTCCTCTTTCCCCTCAACCTCTCTTTGTTTTGTAACAATAAATATTTGTACAACTGGCGAATGTTTAATTTTAGCCGCTTTTGGCAGCAGCAAATCATCAAGTGTTGGCGCATCAAATGGGCCAAGTTTATGGCCAGTTTATGTTTAGAATCTGGCAAAATTAACTCGGCAATGTAATCAAATTTGTAGATTTCAATTTAAGTAATAACTTTAAAGTAAACAACCGATTTTTAACTCTCAAAAGAAATTGGATTTATTTATAGCTATTATTTTATGTTTTTCATTAGGAATTCTTGGAATAACTTATAAGTAAAGGGTATTGCACGATTTGTCTACCTTTAATTACATTCTCTCTTTCTCTGTAAATTTTAGTATTTTTTTGTATTATATTTATATTAATATCAAACATAAATAATATTTAAATTTAATATGTATCATATGAAAATCAGCCAAAAATAAGTAATATTTAATTATATATTATTTATATAGCAAAGATCTACCTCTTTAAATATTCTATCATTTTCAAAAGAGTTTTACAGTTTTTCTTTTTCACTAAAGAGTTTTTCATTAATAGCATTTTGCAATTTCAAACAATGCTAAAATGTTTAATCTATAATTGTTCTTCATCTTCTTTATAAGCACTTTGATATATCTTTGAATTGTTTTTTCAGCTATTTTCGCAACACAATTTGCATGGTTTATTTTTTGGCATTTTTCAAGCATTTTTTAATAATGAATAACTGTTTAAGAAAATAAATTATAAATTTTATTTCGGCGATTGATTTAAGGTTCGACGAGTGTTGCGCGAGATTTTGCATATGTCTTTTTAGACCCTCTTAAAGAGAGAGAGAGAGAGAGAGGAATATGGGCGAATTGTGAGGGATTGTTTGCTTTCAAGGTTGCGTCTATTTGAATAAAGATTTCAATTATTTTTTCGCCGGTTTTCTTTTTGTATAAATAAATCAATTGGCAGCTAAGAAGCCATGCGAGTTGAAGCCAGCCGCAACGAAAGGCAGCTCATCTAGCAGCATATGTGTGGCAATTGGGGCATAGAGAAAGAGAGAGAGAGAGGGAGAGAGAGAGACGCACCCACGCAATGCGATTGGGACGTGCGTGGACTTCATTCAATTATAATTCAATTTACACAGCAAGCATCATCATAATCAGCTTGCAGCATGCCACACTCGCTGTCAGTTCAATTACACACTCTCACACACATCCTGACACACACACACACACACACAAGGCATTGTGGCCACTTTTAGTGAGATTTTTCAATGAAATTTGCACTCGTGTCGCTTGATTGGCCCACATTGCCGACTGACACTTATCAGTGCACGTCTCTCCCTCTCTCTCTTCTCTCTCTCCCACACAAGCTTTAAAGTCTTCTGTAACTCTTCAGTTTGCTTAAATTGAAAGAGCAAACATAATTGATGGACTCTTTTGCTTACGAAAATCGACAGCGTATTAAGTTTAATTAAATTTGTGCACATGACGCAGCAGCAACAACCGCAAGGATTTCTTACACACACAGACACACACACAGCTACAGTTACAGTGAGTGCAAAAACAATAACAACTCTCGCGCATATGTAGAATTCTCCAGCATTCGAAAGCAATTTAGTTGAGTAAACTCTGAAACTTCATTGAATTTTAATATGCTGCGAGTTGACGTTACAGTTTGCCAGTGGAAACATGTCCCCAACGACTGACTGGCAATTTAACAGTGCGTGCAAAGTGTAAGCAGACAGCTGAACAGATGTCTGTGTAAAAGGATGTGGATGCCTTTTGCTCTCTGGCAACTGAAATACTCTTAGAAATGAGCTTGAATAGAAACTGGTATCATGTCTGTGTATATGAAGTTGTAACTGAAACACTTGATTATGATGTTTATATGGCGTGTTGGGTCCTAATTGAGTTAAGAGATAAGGTAGATAGGCGAAAGAGGTATCATTATAAGGATGCTCGAACCTGTGACTTGACACAGTCAGGATACTCTTGTTTAGGGCAAGTAAACTAACAGTTTCGGTGTCGATTTCAGTCTGACAGTCTGTGCGTGTCTCTATTTACCTCTCACTCTCACTCTCTTCTCCCTCTCCCCTCTCTTTTTCCCTTTTCCATATTCCCAATATTTGTGGTTGAGCTTAAACACGTAGTTAGGGACCACATGCATTTATGCATGCAAACAGACACCCCAAAACTCCTAGTTTAAGTATCGGCTGTCCCACGTTGCGTATGTGTAACAATAACGTGACTCAAATATAGAGAATGAAATATATTGTTGTTGTTGTTGCGGTCCTAGGACTAAGTGGCATTAAATGCCCCAAGAAACAAGCTTTTAAGATTTCAATGAAATCTTGTGACTCGCTCGCAAAACAATAATTTTATGGCTAATACTCGTAACCCAACTTCCTACTTCCAACTTCAGACTTCCAGCTTTCAACTCTTGGCCCTTTTGGCATTGTTAGATTTAATCCCTGGCATCAAAACGAGTCGCCCTGGATTCAGCTTTTGTCGATTTTCAATTTCGAAATTAATGCTGACAAAGCTGCCTTTTGTACACTCGGCTCGTACTAATCTGGCCCACTTACCTCCTTTGGATGCACTGAATGTGCGCAGACGATCCACATCCTCGTCGTCGTCGTTCACCCGCAGGTGATGCATGTTCATTGTGGGCACGTCCAGAAAGGCGTTCGATTTTCTGTGTCCTGTGTGCCAAGAAAATACGAAAAATAAAACAAATTAAGCCATGATTTTATTGCACTCTTTTTGAAAAGAAGTATAGGTAGGATTATACCCTGATGAGGATTGATAGTTAGGGTATTTGTACAAGAATACACAGAAAAAAAAGCCGTTCTAAAATCAAGCCTAAAATACTTAATTTAAGCCTGCATTTTTTAAGTATGTTTTTAGGATTAAGCTAAAAAATCAAGTCTGTATCGGGATTAAAATGGAAAATAAGCCCAAATTACTTGATTCTCTCTCGGCCTCTCTCATTTCAACTGGTCCGGTGGCTCAGTGGTTAGAGTCGCCGACCTGTTTGAAAAAAACCTGGGTTCGATTCCCCCAGTCAATTGAAGTCTCAAACATTCCCTTCATTCAAAAAAAAATGTTAAAAAAAATAGCAATAAATAAAAAGTGTTTAAAAAAAAATTAAATAAGAAATGTTAAAAAAAAAATTAAAAAAAAAACAACAAAAAATTAAAAAAAAAGTTTAAAAATTAAAAAAAAAATTAAAAATTAAAACAAAATTTAAAAAATAAAAAGAACAAAATAAGTTAAAAAAAAAATTTTTTTTTTTTTGCTTTAAGAATTGTTAATATTGGATTCGGGATTGAAAAAATCAAGGATTTCATACTTGGTTTAAGAAAATCCGAGATTACCCCACTTCTGACATCGTTTCGGATTGAATTCGGGCTAAATATCCCGGATTTTTTTTTCTGTGTGCATACAAATTACTTTTTTAATGCGTTTGTAATTTATCGGCATTGCAAAAAATAACTGCCTATGAAAAATCCAATTTAGACTTGTGGAATTAAAAAATATTCCATTAAAATGTCAAATAGGTGCTAATGAAAACTGCATTGAAACAAGTTATGATTCTGAAATCATTTGTAATTTAAATTGATGAAGATATTATTTTAGGCATAGTGTAATTAATGAAACAATTACATTTTATTATCATTAAAAACGACACTTTGTATTCTATTAAATTTTGTATTCTATTTCCATCTCCTTTTTTTTTTATTAAAATAATAATCATAATAATTAATAATCATTATTTTTACAGCATAAACTAACAATAGCATATGTTGCTAAATATTTCAAAGACCAACTGGGGAATATTTTATGAATCGTTATACAATAAATAGACTGTCATAACTGAGGAGAACTGTCTGTCGCCAGCTCACGCTGTCAATGGGAAGTGGGAGAAGAGAAGAGAAGAAACAACATTAATGTGGTCAATTGACTTGTCCAAGTTTTTTTGCTGGTCGGCAGTAATTTGGCTAAGAGCATAAGCTACAGTTTATGTGGCATAAAATGCGGACACTTGGCTAATTTGTTGGCGGCACACTTTTTGATTGGCCATTAAAACTCACCGTGTGGCTGTGGCCGACGCTGCGACAACTTGCGGCGCTGCGGAGGCGTCTCCGTTTCGCTGAGACGCGGCTCGCTGTTGCAATAGGAGCGTGTGTCCTGCAACGTGTGTTGTTGTTGTTGTTGCTGCTGCTGCTGCGTCTGAGTGCGACGGCGTACCTGCAAACACAAGGAGAGAGTGAGTGAGAGAGAGAGAGAGTGAGTATAGAGATGAAAAGAGATTGGGTTAAGTGTTAAGCTTAAGGCCAAGTGGCCAATGTGGCGTATACATAATCTCGCCTCTCATTGACACTTACATCATCAATCAAGCCAAAGGCAGCACAAGGATGCTGGAAGGTCTCGAGAATCTCGAGAATCACGAGCGTTGATTTATGCCTTGGCGCAGCAAGAAATTAAATTGCAAAATGTCGAACACAAATCAAATTGCATTTGTTTGTTCAACTTGAATCGGCGAACGGGGCGGCAAGCGTATTTGGCAGTGGGTATTATTATTTCATGTCGAAGTGTACAAGGTATTAAAGATCCAAAAGACCAGAACTTAAAGCTGATCAAATCAATAATACACTGAAAAATAAATCCGAGATATTTAGCCCGAATTCAATCCGAAACGATGTCAGAAGTGGGGTAATCTCGGATTTTCTTAAACCAAGTATGAAATACTTGATTTTTTCAATCCCGAATTCAATCCTAAAAATTCTTAAAACAAAACAAACAAAAAAAATAATTTTTTTTTAAATTTTTTTTAATAACATTTTTATTTATATTTATTTTTTTTTAATTTATTTCTTTTTTGTTATTAAATTTTTAAACTTTTTTTAAAATTATTTTTTTTTAATTTTTGTTTTAAATTTTTTAATTAAATTTTTTTTTAAACAATTTTTTTTTATTGTTTTTTTTTAACAAAAACTTTTTTTTTGATGAAGGGAATGTTTGAGACTGCAATTGACTGGGAGAATCGAACCCAGGTTTTTTCAAACAGGTCGGCGACTCTAACGACTGAGCCACCAGACCAGTTGAAATGAGAGAGGCCGAGAGAGAATCAAGTAATTTGAGCTTATTTTCCATATTAATCCCGATATAGACTTGATTGTTCAGCTTAATCCTAAAAACATACTTAAAAAATGCAGGCTTAAATTAAGTATTTTAGGCTTGATTTTAGAACGGTTTTTTTTTTCTGTGTATAAATTTAAAATACTTTTACTGGCAAATAGTTACATAATGTAATACACTTTTTAAACATCTTCATGTGTCTGCAATTGTATCAAATCTTCGTCCTGGGATTTGCATTTTGATTCTTGTGCAAACTTGAGTTTAGTTCAGTTGACTGGAAAAATGTCAAGGTTTAATCGAGCGCCACTTATTCAATGCTGAATGATGGTTGCCACTCAAATGGCAATCAGCGTTGCGTTTGTCTGTCTGTCTGTCTGTCTGTTGCACGTTGTCCTTTGGCCAACTAAATCCCTTGCATCCTTATGGCCCAGCTAACGGATGCGTGTTGACAACGCAACGCAAAGTAAAAACCCATTTAAGGCACCTGTCCCGCAATTTGTAGCCGCTCTCTTCTCTCTCTCTCTCTCTCTCTCTTCTCTTCTCCCTCTTTTCTCCCTCTTTTCTCTTCTCTCTTCTCTCAGCTGTCTCCCAACTGTTCTCACACCTGTCCAACAGTTTCTTCTCTTTTGCTGCATAGTTTGGCGCTGTATAAAAAACTTTTTGCGACATGTGAATTGTGAATTGTGCAGTGCCTGCAACTTTGTTAGCAGCTTCCTGGCTAAAACACTCTTGGCCAGCCGGAAGCGTTCTTTACGTGCTGGCATCAGCTGTCAAGTGATGACGGATTTGGGCCAGGCCTTAAAGCAAAGTTATTCTTCGCTCTCGTTCTCGTTCTCGCTCTCTGTTTATTTAGTGGCCAATGCCTTGCGCCGTTTTTATGGCCAGGCCAAGCCACCTTCTAGCCAAGTTAGTTCAGTTCGCGTGACCAGTAATTGCTGCTCTTGTTTGTGGCTGTGTTTTACTTTCTGGCTTAATCAAATATTGTTGCATGAACTCGTATATATGTATGTACACATATTTCTATATACATATATATATAAGCCACATTCTTTCGTTTTTAGCTTGTCATTGTCGGATGCAGCATGTCTTCAGCTGGACTTGCGGACTTGTGTCTTGCCACAAAATTAATTACATCCGGCTTTTCTGCTTTTGATCCCCTGTCTGTCCCTGTCTCTGACTCTGCCTTGTCGCTATGTCTTCAATTTGTGTCTGCTTAATTCCCAATTAGTCCTTGGGGCTTTCACTTTCTTTTGGGCGTCAAGCTGTTTATTTATTACCACTTTGGGACATTCTTTATGGCAAGTGGCAACAACTTAATATGTTTGCGAGCTTCTCTATATATTTGCTTTTCCTCTAAATTCATTAACAAACTATTGAAATATTTCATTACAATTACAAATGCATTTATTTTTTTAAAATTAACTTTTTAACAAAGATTATTATTTATTAAAATTGCCTAAAACATGATTGTGAGAGTCTGTGACTATTCTAAAAAAAATTAATAAAAAACCAAAAAGTATACAAAAATAAACAGGGAATAAATATCATTATTAATATCTTTTTAATTATTTAACACTGTTTTTTCATGTTTTGATGCAAAACTGGGAGGTAGATATGGTGTCCCTTTATAGGGATATAAAATAATATTGGTAAAAATCTTAGCACAGAAGCCGTAAATTACTTTTGAGTTTTATTTTAAGCGAAAAAAATAAAACTCATTCATAATGATTATTTTTGAGTTTTATGATATTACTCAAAAATAATGATCATCATTAAGGAAAAATATTAAAAATTAAAATATAATCATTATGATGTAATTTTTATAATATAACTTATAATGATTACGGTCCCTGAAAATAAATGATCGATTTTGGTACTTGTGTCAACGAACCATAAATTAATTTCTAAATATTCAAGCATAAAATTAAAGCTTTCACAACTCCTCGTTTTTATCTCATTTAAAGTAAGGGTATAGAATACAAAGGCATCTCTTTGTCTCCATTCTTGTTGTTCTTTCTTTTTCCTTTCCTATTTTCTCAAATGAGCTTTCCACTTGTTAAGCAGCGCCGTTTGCATTCTGAATTTGTGCTTCTGATCAACCAGATTGTCTAAGCGCGAATGCGTCGAGTTTTAACTGGAAATTACATTGCCCTCTCTCTCGCTCTGTCTGCATCTCACTCACTCTGTCTCTCCCGCTGTCTGGTTATCGCTATCTAGTTGTGCCTTTTGTCTAGCTCGATGTCTCTGCCACATTCTCATTAAACTTTTAGCCGTGCAGCTGCAAAAGTGCCGCATTTATTGCGAACTTATTCTAAAATCGACAGAGTTTGCAACTTGTTTTTTTGCGCAAGTAAAGAAAACTCATTTCAATCCATTGCCAGCTGCGGAGTAAGGATGTTGACGGCCACGCCCTCGCACCGCGATACCGCCCTAGTGTGGCATGTGTGAAAAATGTTTGGATCTTGTTGTTGTTGCTCATGTTGTTGAGCTACTGAAACTTTTCTACCCCCCAAAAACTCGTAAATTTTGCAGTTTGCAGCGCAATGTTGTCATTTGTTGCTAGCTGCACATTGAGTCGCAGAGTTGATGCCACAGTTGCTGTGGCATCTCATATGAAAGCAGGACAAACAAAGAGAGGAACTCCACACGAGATATGAATCTATGGCGTTACTCATACGCAGCGTGGCACGACCTTTGACATTGTCGTTCCCTCTGTCGCATCAGAAATTGAATTTGGCTAGAACATAATTCAATTCACACTCTCAAAATGCGCCCCAGCCCAAAAGAGACTCAATCAACATGGCGTTGACTCATTTGATTTGGTGAACACGGCTTAAACGCAAAACATGGCCAACATGCAAAAACGATCTGAAATGATGCGTGGCACATTTTAGATATTTAATGTTGTCGTTGCTGTTGTTGTTGTTCTTGCTGCTGCTTCTTGGCCGTATCACTTTTGATTATGACGCGAAACTCAATGCCTTTCGGCTGTCAACTGTCAAAACTGTTGTCCTGTTGTCCCTGCTGCCTGTTAGCCAACTCTCCTTTCCTTCGTTTCCCGCTTCTCTCTGATTACACCATCAGCGCTGTCAAGTGTTGTTTGTGCTGCTGCTGCTTGTGTGGCAATCGATAAACACACTCGAATGAGATGATAGCAAATCCGAGAAAGAAATACAGACAATTCCCAAGTTGAACATCCTATGCATATTTTATGCACACTTTCAACAAATTGCAATGCTCTCGTGCCATTTTTAGGTAGAGCTTTAGATCGGTTCCACTTGCTCCAGAAGTCCAATCTATAAGGGTATACATATATCAGGCACGAAATCTGAATTCGGGAGCACCACAACAACATCAACCCTATTAGAGTCTACCTAAGTTGGCTCCCGGAGCCACTGCGTGCCCACTGCTGGTTTATATTATGCTTATCTTTGTTTTTAACTTCACTTTAAGTACTTTATTCATACAATTTGTAGTTTTCATATTCAATATTAGTGGGATTCCGGTAAACGTTTTTGATTTGCTTTTGATTTGATTTTGATTTTTCAGTCAGCAGTTCACAGCTGCTCCATACAAAATTTTCAGTGTGCCCAGAGCAAATCAGGGAAATGTGGTCTTACTAATTGATTTCGAAAAATCAGCTCTGAGACGGTTTTTTTTTTTATTTTGATTTGGTTTCGAACAGCTGTGTGACAGTTGGTGTTTGTTTGCATTGTAAATCTACGAATATTCAATAAAAACATATTCGATGACTTTCTTTCTGCATTTTGTGCAATTATGCCCATTTTTGTATACTTTTTAGCTGTCAATCAGCTGTTCGCCCAGGCTGTCAGCTGTTCACGAAATCAAAAAATAATCAGTGTGCAAAAAGGGTCGTTCCGTCAACTGATTTTGATTTGGTTAAAAATAATCAAAAGCAAATCAAAAACGTTTACCGGAATCCCACTATTGTAAGAGTGATTCTGATATTCTGATTCTGACAATGTGGAAGAAATTATATGTCGAGAACTCAGTCTCTTAAATAGCCTCAAATTAATTTCTGTAAATCTAGTAGTTCTCAACTCAACTTTCAATTGCTTAAACTACTAAAGCACTTAAAAATAGAGAGACAGGGAGAGAGAGACAGACAGACAGACACAAAAAGAAAAAGACTATTAAAATAAATATGTTCAAGATGATTTCGAAGGCTTCCAATCGTCTAACCACGCACTTTATGCAGGAGAGCAACTTGTTGTTGACTCCGCAAGGAAAGTCGCCGCTGTCCAAATGCATTAAGGTGGTGCAGGCGGAGCATGATGTACTGGAGGCCAGTGTGCTGAAGGAGCTGCTGTTTCTGGACGATGCATTCCGAGTGTACTTCAAGCATTGGCTCAGCGAGCAGAGTCTGCAGCGCATGGCGGCGGAGAAGCTGTGGAAGCTGTCCAAGGATTTCATGCAACAGGCCGAGATGAATTGCACGGCACCCAAGTATCCCACATCCGATGTGGAGTCGATAGTCAGCCGGTATCAGGTGCATTATCAGATAATCCTCAGCTCGAATTCGTCGATGAATCGTGACCTGGCTTCGCTGCGTCGCAATCTGTTGGGATTCCGTCGGGAGTGTGGCAAACTGGATCTGAACGAGGATAGTTCCTTCATCGTGGGCGACACGTTTCACAAGCCCATCAAGTTTTTCATAGATCTGGCTGAGGAATTGTTCAGCTATTTCCACTGCAATTATCTGAAACTGGACTGTGGTGCACGGCATCTGGATCCCTCGGACTTGTCGGCCGTGGAGAACTACCAGAAGATACTGGCACCTTGCGAGGAGTTCGAGGATTATCTAATGCACAATCTCGGCTACTGTCAGTGTCTGCGTCCCTCGCAGCCGTGTCCCGAGTGGCCCAAGCACTCGACCATCAAGTCCAATGACTTTGATGATCTCATGCAACGCGCCAAACAGAAGCGTTGTGCTCGTCGGCTGGCCAAGATGTCGGCGGATGCGACGGCCGAGGAGGTGCCCGAGCTGCCCTCCAGGGACGACAGCACCGTGCTGAATCTGGAGCACGAGCTGCGCATGCATCAGCTGAGCATGCGTCTCGCCCTGCTCCGTCAATCCAATGGGCCCATCAACATTGGCCACGAGCGCGATCTGGTCGAGCAAATGATCTACGCCTTGAGTCCGTCTCTAATGCCGGACACGTATCAGGGAGCTCGCGGCGTTTCGGCTTCCTCGTTCAATGTGGCACCGCGTTCTCGTTCACAGCACTTGTCGCATCCGGAACTTTAGGCCACTCCGGATGTGCCACAACATGTTGCCGCTCTCGTTTTCTGCGTTTACTCATAAATCTCCGCTCAGCTCAAATTACAAACTGCACATTAACTGCCCAAATACACGTGATATTTTCCCATTCTCGAATAAACATGGCCAAGAAATTTGCATGCAAATGCAACAATGAGCTTGCCACTTACGACCACAGTGCACGCAAAGTGCTGCTGCAGCTTGTTGCACGTGGCAAGGGCCAACGAGTCGCACAAGTGATTTAAATCTAAATTTGATTTGTATACGAGTTTCACATGCTGTACGAGTTGCCAAGTTGCCCAAATCTCTTTCTAAAGAGACTCGCTTCCTTCCAGCTGAAGAGCTTCCACAACTTGAGGAGCTGCTTAACTGTTACTATATCAAATTTCACTTCAAGTCACAATACGCAGACATAGAAAAGTTCTTTTCAATGGACAGACAGACGGATAATACGAGGTACATTCGAATACAATCTGGAAGCGGATGCTTAAAAGATATAAATAATTTGTAATAAATGAAGAGCTGTTATAAAATACTATCAATACAAATAAATATGAAAGAGTAATCAGAAAAATCTCTTTAGAAAAATTAGATTTTAAAATTTGAGAAATTTATATTTGCGTATAATAAAGATGTTTTGATGCGGGTTTCTTATATTAATCTTTTATTCAATTAAATCAAAAATTGTGAATTTCCAAATAAAGTAAATTTTCACCTTTTTCCTCGATTTTTTCCAAAAATATTTTAATGCAGAAAAATGCTTCAAGCAATTTTAAGAGTGACTGCAAAAACATTTTTTCAAAAATATTTTTGCTAGTATTTTTTATAATTTTTTCTAAAATCCTAAAAATTACGATTTTAACCCCTTTTTCCTACTTTTTACACAAAGAGTGGCTTTTATGCAGTTTTTAAAAAATTATAAAAAATACTAGCAACAAAAGTTTTTTTTTCATTCACTCTTAGAATTGTTTGAAAAATTTTTCTGCATCAAAATATTTATTAAAAAAAACCAGGAAAAAAGTTGATAAATTGTCACTTTTTAAAGTTCAAAATTTTCGATGAGTACTTAATAAGTTAAAGAAATTTTTGAATCATAAGAACGGGATTTAATTGAATAAAAGATTAATATAAGAAACCCGATTCAAAACATCTTTATTATACGCAATTTTGACAAATTTATGCTGTATGAAGACATTAGTGGTTCACTGTATCTGCAGACAAATGGCACATATGCAAACTGCAGCTTAAATCGTTATAATAAATATTGTTTTTTAAATAAATTTGATGTTTATAATAAGCGCATGATATGTATATGTGTAATCAAATTTGTAATTTCCTCGTAAATCTAACGAATAATTTCCACAATTACCACGACTCGTTTAAGAGTGATTTTCTTCCAATTCTACGCTGCATTTTGAGCTTGGTCAAAATACAAATTTAAGAAAAGTATTTTAATTTTATGCTTTAATAAATGAATCAATTTTAAAAAGTAGTTGTAATATAGTGATATAATATGTTAATTTTAACAACAAATCTATGCTAAATAAGCTGTAAATTAAGTTAAAAGATTTTCTATAGGCTTTTTATTATAAAAGTTCATGCTTTCGTGATTCGTGAGATCTTTAGCGATGTTTCTTTAAGCTCACATCTATAACTAAGAAGCAGCTACTAAGTGTGCTAAGTTATGTTTGCAAATGAATGTAGAAGCAAGCAATCAATTAATTTAGTTAACTAACTAAATAATTAAGTAACTAACTAACTAAGCAACTAACTAGTTAATTAGTCAACCAAGTAAGTGGAACTCACCGATCTGGCGCCCGATGTGATGCGTGCGCTTTGGGAGCGCGTCGCGGGACGGCGACGTCTGTAGCCGGGGGTTCCCCCCTCGGGGGTGGCACTGCCCGAGGGCATGTTGTGGATAACGGTCTCGATGCTGGCGCCAGTGGCACAGATCGAGGCACTTCTCGTCTTCTTCTGCATCCGATGATGCATCGGCGATATATCGTCGACCATTTTGTTGTTTATTTGAACTGTGCTTCGTCGACTAAATGTGGTTTAGTTTTTGTGGTGCGGTTTGCAATTGATTTGATTTTGCAGTTAACTGCAAAAGCTATTTTTGTGGTGCTGTTGCTGTTGCTGTTGCTGTTGGTGGTGCACTTTCGGGTGCATAATCTGAGTTTGTGGTGCGTCTGCAAATAAATCAAAAAGCCAGAAACGAATGCAAAAAAATTCTTAAAAATTTGTGATTCAAATCAAGAATATTTTAAACATTTTGCAAATACTTGCAACTAGTTTTATGTGTGGTCATGTTTTATATTTATAAATAAAGCAACGCAAAAGATCTTAGCACTTAAAATAAACAAAAAGAGGGGCATGCTAGACTATGAGTTACCCTGTAATTGATTATAATAATAAGATATTAAAGCTGATTTCTACCTCATGTTGCATACACTTGCACATGAGTTAAGTACCCCTTTTTGTGGCTAATGCTTACAGGGTATTTTAAGCAAATTTGCCAGAGATAAAACTAAAGTGTTTAACTATGTACATGCAACATAATTTGCTGTGTGATTTCTCATTTCACTTTCTTGTGTTCATTTTATTTTATTTGATTTTATTTTTCTTCACTCTTGTCTCCCTTCTGCCTCTTACACTTTATTTATAACCTGTTTCGTCTTTTCACGCGTTTCCGCCAAAACTGGGTCACCGTCCGAACAAACGAAAAGACCGAACATAAAATGGCGATGAAATTCACACACCCAAAAGAGGAATGCAGAGGGGGAAGGGAACAGTGCAAAGAGTGCGGGGCAGGGTTAAAAGTATGCTCAAGTGAGACATCAGAGTATATTATAGAAGGAGGCTAATCAATAAACTATGATCAAACAATTTAGAAATTTTAAAAAGAAATTGTATATCATAAAGCAGAATAAGCATAATAAAATATAAAATTTACATTTTTGTTTTGGGACACTATCTTTTTTCCTTAGCCTCATGATGTTAGACAGATTGTCTGTTTTTCAGATATTTTTTTTTAGGTTTCCACTTCTAAGCAATGATAGCTTTTTATAATTTTATTTCACAATTTTGATTTTCTTGATTTTCCTGGTTCTGAAATCCCTTAAGTTTTTTCTGTTGGCTGAACAATTTATTAGATTTTTTGACTTATTCTTTTCATTTCCTCTTCCCTTGGCTTTTTCACTAATATAGCTTAATTTTTTGCTTTGATTACCATTTTTCCTACCGAATTTTTGTCTTTATTTTATTAATTTTTCTCCATTTTTTTCTCTCCATAAATGATGATAAATAATTATTCGATTCCGCTCCTTTCAGAATTTCTTCAATCACTCTATGGAAATTGATTGAATAACTCATTAGATTTCTCAATATACTGGGGTGCCACAGAATTCGCTTACGCTTGAATTTCACTTAAATTTCATACAAAGAGCGATTTCTGTGGCACTTCCGATAATCTTTACAATATGTGTTTTCTCTGCTCCTCGCTACATTTCTCTCTTCACATTCTTTTCCATTTTAAATCCCTTTCCTTTTTAATATTCATTCTATAACTGAATATTCCTTTATTATTCTATGGGATTTCTCAAAAATCCCTCAATCACTCTTCGGATATTGATTGAGTAACTCTTTCGATTGCACAATACGCAGTGATTGTTCCCACTGTACGGGCAGTCACAACAATTTCTCAACTCTCACTCATACTATGGCAGAGGGGGTACTTTGGCCCATATATGTATTTCAGAGGCATCGGAGGCATCTCATGTGTCGGAACGTGTGTGTTTCCATGTGGATGGGTTGGATGGGTTGAATGTGGGCTGTGAGTGCTTAAGTGTGTCCGTTGTTTAATCACGGCGTAGTTTTTATACAATCTATAAATACAAATTTGCTTTGGATATGTTTTGCTTTCTTCTCTTTTGTTTTGTTTTGTTTTGTGCTATTTCTCTTGCATCATCTTCGGAACTCTTCCTCTCCCTCTCGTTTACTCGTTTACTCGTATCTAAACATTTCACAATAGATTTGTTGATGTAAATAAAAAATAAGAGATTGCTTTCATCGAGGCGCGGGTGTTGATCTGGAATGCCTCAAGTCCTCAAGTGGCGTAGCTGATGTGGCAACTTTTACCCAGAACGGAACCAACAACTTGGCTAAAATGTCCTGCAGTTTAATTGACACTAATTGCCAAAGAGACTCACGAAGGCAACCAACTAAGATGAAAACGAAATCCATTTTTCTAGACATCTTTAAGCCATCTTTTCTACACTCAGAGATATAAAGAGCAAAGTGTGTTTTAAAACTTAAAATTTTCATTAAAGGAAATACAAATTCTTTGAAATAAAAGAAAAGAAATCTTGTTTTAAAAATGGAATATTTAAGTCGAATATTTTTTGTATTAGAAAGAGGTGTTTGTTTTTTTTTTTATCAGTGTAGACCTGTCACTGGACTAAGACGCTACCAAATTGAGTTTGTCAGGACGCCGCAGGCAGGAGGTGACACAACAGCTGCAAGGACAACGTTGACGACGAAGATAATGATGATAATGAAGAGCACGATGATGATAACAGTCATGAGAACACCCAATCAAAACATATTTGTAATCTATTTAGGCTCGCACTACTTAGACATGCATCATTAGCTGCTGCCATCGCATTGAGCTCCCTTCTGTCTCCATCTACTTCTCCTTCTAGTTCTCCTTCTCATTCTCCTCCCATCCCTCCTGTTGTGATCTGTTCCGTTCTCTGAACTCAAGTTCTGCATAATCGAATTACGCTTCAAAGTCGTTTGGCCTCCCACAATTCACGTTGCCTCCAGCTGTCAGCTGTTGGCTCCACTTCTAAGTGCAATTTGGAGCCTGTCTGTCTGTCTGCCTGTCTGTCTGCAGCAGGACGTCGCCATGTCTCAAGTTGTCTAGGCCAAACAGGCCTTGAAGTCCTCATTGTATATACTTAATCTGCACTTTTCTATGCAACTATAAAGGCAGTTTGGCACTAAGTCAATAGAGGGTATAAATACAAATTTCAAAAAATATATTTAGGGCCGTACGTATAAACGGTATCCAAGATATCATTTACAATTTGACAGTAATTTCTATACATTTTACGTCAAAATATATTTTTAAAAGTTATCAAACACCTTATTAAGACATTGAAAAAACGGGCCTTAAAATATTTAAAGCATGAGATTGACAATTTCGAACTTTAGAAGAACGCAAGGAAGAATCCCTTTGGTTAAAAATCACTTACCATTGAAATAATATTAATTTAACTAAATAAAAAAATTTAAATAGATTAATTAATAATTAAAATGTTTAAGGTATGAAAATTTGAATTTAAAGATTATTTTTAATAATTTTTTTGGTAATTGTTTAATCCTCGCGGATAATTTTTAAACAAAAAAAAAAAAACCTCAGAAAAAAGGGGAAATTTATGATGAATTTAGGTAAAAGAATTTTTTGCGGGTCTCTTCAACTTTTTTTTTAATTGAATTTTAAACTTTTTATGTAAAATTCACAATTTTCATGTTTCTTTTGTGTTTTGCACGGTTGTTTTGGGCTTTTTATTGGAAATCGTTCCAATTTATTGAAAGCAATCATGAAAAGCCAAAAACAACCGTGCAAAACACAAAACAATCGCAAAAAAAGGTAATGTTGCTTAAAATTTTAAAATTCAACTAAAAAAAAAAATAGAAGAGACCCCCAAAAATTTATAAGTCAAAATTCATCATAAATTGCCCTCTTTACCATTACCATTTTTTTTGTATAATTAAATAGTATTTTCGTTTAAATTATTTTCTAAGAGCGCTCAAAGTTTCGGTATGTTTTGCAGATTTATTGACAACTCGATTCTTTTTTTTAGTGATTTTTAGATATCAATTCCCTGTTTGGGTTTACATCCCTATTCTTTACCCGTGCTTAATCGTACCCGGAGTTTCTCAAAGGGAAACTCAAAGTCCGGTGCATTTCACTTAATTTGCAGTTGCTTAATTCACATTTCTGCAGAAATGTTTTGCAGTAATTACTTTTTTGAATGATTAAAATGTAAATAATTAAGAACTCGCTTTATTTGCGTTGAGTTTTTTTGTTGGCTGGCAGCTGTCAAGAGGGACTCTAGTAAACGTGGCCAAATGCAAAGGACACTCTCCCCCACAGACACACACACACACAAATAAACACACACACATACGACATCAGACAAAGGGCCACTGTACATGTGTTGAAAGTAGGTAAATAATGCAAAAGTTTCTACTGGTAACACGCTGCGTATGCGTTATATAAAATCCAAATAGAGCAAAACCTTTAAAGAAGTTCCCCCAACTTGGGCTGGGACGATAAGCAGCTAAAAAGGATTTTGAATTCATTGTCAATGTGACTTAACGCTTGATTTGCCCGAGCCAAAAATGGGATACAATAGGAGGAAGGTCCTGTGACATTCAGTCGTGCATGAAACTGAACCAGAAACTGCTGCAGATGTTTGCATTGACTTCATGCCACAGGCCTGGCTAACAACGCAAACAAAGTTCAGGCCAAGTCTGGGGCCACATTGAAGGCGAGTCTCTCTAATTGCCCGGACAATGGACCCAAAGAGAAGCTGAATCGACTTGATTGGCCTCGACAGGACTACACATGAGATTGAGCAGAGAAAGAGATAGAGACAGAGATAAAGAGGGATAGATTTGGCTTTTATGGCCAATATAGATATGGCCACATGTGCTTGGCGATTATTATGAAACTTTGGCAACGTTTTTATCTAAGCCCAAATCGACGACAACAGCAGCTATTAACATAAATTTGATGCCAACTCAAATATTTGGCCACATATTGATTAATCAGACCAGCTATCGAAATGTTGCGTCAGGGGAAGGGGGGAAAACGGTTACTTCACCTCGTTGCACATTCGCTGGTGTTCACTGTACTTTCATTGACAGCTGTGCCCGATTCCAGGCAACTTAAGTTATCAGCTCACAATGTGCGTGGGGTAGTTTTTTGTGCTTTTTTGTGTTTTTTTTTGTCATTGCTGAGATAAACCTGGCAAAAACTGATAAGCAATGAACGATACTCGAACGATATGGCGTGGTCTGCCCAAATCGCATGATGTGGCACAACATTTGGGAGAACAGAAGACAACTGAGTGAAGTCAGATTTGGAAGCAGAGAATGACCTATGAATCAATTGATTTAAGAACTTAAAGACTATGATCATAAAAATAGCTGAACAGTTAAATCAGCATTGGAGCAAGTTTTGGAGCTGAAAGAATAAATAACTCTACTGAAAATGTGTAATTTGTATTTTAATTCTATTGTGAATTAAGTATATTAACTCTACTGAAAATGTGTAATGAAAATACACATTTATTGAGCCAACTCTGATGCTGAGTTAAAACGCTTTCACCAGGTCCCATTTTATATTGTTAATACATTTTTCTAGCTGTTGCTTTGTTATTAATTAAAAAACATATGTTAAAAACTTAAGATAATATTAAGAACAGCTAAATGAAATCTTTATTATATATTCATAAGATTTATATAAATCAATATCAATTTAAATAAATCGAAATAAAGAATCGAGCTTTAAAACGTAGTGTTGAAATCGTCAAAACAAGTATAGAGTTAAGGAACATAATAATCGTTTCCGTTAAAATGAAGCTGTACATTATTCGAGTTATTTTTCACCAATAATTTGTAGAATTCAAAAAGCTCAAAAAATGTAAAAGAATTTCAATAAAAATTCGTCAAATCTTTGCCGAAACTTATAGATCAAATTATAATCAAAATGCCCATGGTTTGAAATTTTGAATTTTAAGTTAATTTTTAATATTTTTTTTATACATATAATTTCTTTATCCTTTCCTTTAAATTTTTTTTTAAGAACACACAAAGTTTCGATATAATTTGCTTTTGTTCACATTAAAGTGACTTGAGAGACATTCAAAGTTTTTAAAGATGTCTTTTAAGCAAATAAAATTATTTATAGAATGAATTGGCATCCTGACAGGTCCTGTTATTGCTGTGGAAAAGGACGCAACAGTTGTGTGTTCCTGGCAGGAATCGAGTTGATTTCGATTTTGTTACGAGTATGTCCAATATTCTTATGGCTGAGTTGAGACATGTTGTTGTACCTCTTGTTGTTGTTCTTGTTTGTTTGTTATTTGTTTTCATGGCCACGGTCTTATATGTATATACACACAAACACTCACACTCACACACATAGAAGCCACACACACCTGTTGCAAGCTGACGATAAAATTAATTTCAATGCACTAAGAGAAAAAAGGGGGCACAAGAAAGACACAAAGACTCACACACACACACACACACACACACACACACACACACACACACACACACACACACACACACACACACACACACATACATACACAGACAACACATGGCATTGCCTAGAAAAGGTCAGAACATTGTTCATTTTACCTTTTTTCCACCCTGCTCAGAAATTGTGCCTATTGTCGAGTTTAGCTTGTTGTTGTTGTTATACAGCCTGTTGACATTGTTGTCATTGTTATTGCTTTGTGTTGTCTTGTTTTTGCCAAGGCATTAACATCCTTATTCCCCATGAACATTATCATTATCATTCAGGACGTTCGTTAGCGGTTTGTTAAGATGAAGAAAAGCGATTTTATTACTCATACGCCGCATGGACTGTCCAAAAACATTATTTGTGCGCCAATTTGTTTGTTTGTTTGTTTTTTTTTATATCTGCTTTGTGCCATCAACATTAAATTGGCGCTTGTTTAATGCCAGATTCTCCTACTCAAAACAAATTCCGTTGCCGTAAATAAGTTTTCATGTATTTCAGTTTTAGTTTTGACAACGCACAGCGTCGTGCGAGAATTTTAATTGCACAGCAAAATATTTTGAAACAACAATTTGAACCGAAATATTGGCACGCGGCTTTTCTATATAGTCGATATATATGTAGCTGTAGAGAATTCTGCTTTATGAAGGTGACATAATAACATAATGCTTAAATCCCGCAAAATACCACGAAATTTCAGCTGGAAAACGGAAAAGAATTTTGTGGAAAATTTTGTATACTTTTATTTATACAGCTAAACTTTTCTATGGTGAACTTATATGTAATGTATAATTGTATGTAATCCCAATTTTCATTATTAAATTAATAACAAATTTCTTTAGAAAATTATTTACACATTTGATATTCGCTTTTGTTAATTTATATAAGTACATCTAATTTATTTCAAATGTACCTTTGAATAATTTAGTTATTAGTGAAATTTAATCAGATATTTTAAGCAGAAAACTAAGCACTCATTTATTTTTTAATAAATAAAGTTTGTTTTCAGGATATTTGAATAAAAGTCTTCATTATTTTAAATTATCTGTAGAATAGAAAATTGCCTTTTTTTAACATTTCATTTCATTTTCATCAGCAATTGCCCGTGCTCAATAAATTAAACGTTTCACTCACCTAATGCAATTTAAATCTAATTAAGTACTTTCTTCTTATCCCCTCAAATATTCACTATAGGCAAGCTCAACTGTATACTGGCTATATGAGCTATATACATGACTCAATTTTGTAGCTTATTCCCTGGGTAATTGTTCAATAAATCGATGCGACAGGCGAGCTAAATTTTATTTTTGTCAAAGATTTTCCAAATCGCTGCACAAAATCGACAAAGCACAACAAAAAACGACAGCAACAGCTGTAAAAACAACAACAACAACAACAACAACAACAACAACTGGGGGCATGCCGCAAATTGCCGTCTGTTTAGTTTAAACTTAACGTCTTTTATGATGATTATGACACATGTTAGGTGTGTGTGCCTGTCTGTGTGTGTGTGTGTGTATGTGTGTGTGTGTATGTCTGACTTAAGGAGCACACACTTACATACATTACTGTCGAGGAGGAGTTTTCACTTTGCCGTGTCTCATTTTCAATTTGACTGAACAAATGCCGCTGGCTGGGCTCAGATGTTTACACAAAAAATACACTCACTTCATTTAGTTTTCTGACAGCACAGAATAAGATGGAACGTCTTGAACCCCAGCAGGACTACGCAGGATGTCTTTCCAGCGCTCTCGAGCATCCTTTGTGCAAATCTGTGTTAATGCTCGCTTGCCATAATTAACTTCAATACAAATAAATTGGAAAATTTTTGTAAGTCGTTTTTCTTGAGGCTCCTTTGTTTGACGCGCCCTTACAGCACACTATAGGTCAAATGGACCCTTTTTCTGATATAAACTAGTTTTGTAACAGCATTCAAATTAACAAACTTTTCTTACATTCCTATTAGGAATACATTGAATTTTAATGTTGCATACTAGAAATGTTTACATTGCATTCAAATGTTAAGTTAACAGCTGTTAAACGTGCAGTTTATAAATTGTTGAAATATTTTGATTGAAGTTGAAGTGGCTCTAGTTTCTTTAAATTTAAAATTTTTAATACAAATTGTGATGAATTGTGATCAGTGTGGTTTTAACATTATGTTGGTAAATCTGTGCTGTTGGTATTGTTCGTGTTGTCTGTAGTATGTGTCCATAAAGTGACGCTTTCGAAAAAATTTATTTGGGAAGAGTTTTAAAAAAATGTCAGCACTTGTCAGCGAAGTGACTTTATACATATTGTAGAGTAATCCCTTGTGAACTCATACCAGTAAGTTTACGTGTCACTTTTAGTCACTTCTCCCAAAATTTAACTTTTTAGAACATAACCTATATGTAAGCAATGCCGGTCTACTTAAAGCACAACGGAAAAATAAAGGAAAAACTGATGGAGTGGATGCTGTTGTACGTTAATTTAAATGGTATATCGATGTTATTGATATTACGACACACAGACAACAAAAAAACATAGATTTTTTAGTTACAGGCTAACTATTCTCCGAAAATAAAATCCAAAAAAATGCTTCTAAAAATTTGAAATAAAAAACAAAAAATTTGAAATATACTTAGAAAATATAAAAAAAACATTACTTTAATATTTATTAACAAAAAAAAAAAAATTTAATATTTTTTTGTATATATAATTTTTTAGGGGCGTTGATGGGCAGTGCCACGCCCATTTTTTCAAAACTATTTCCAAATTCAATCTAGAATGGTATCCAAAAAACTTTACACGGAAAACTTAAAAAACCTTCGAGTTATTAATTTATATCACAAAAAGGGTCCATTTGACCTATAGTGCAGCACCCTAATTGTCTGTCTGAGTGTGTATCTGTGTGTACTCAAGAGGCTGTCATTGTGTGTGTGTGTGTGTGTGTGTGTTTATCTATTCTTCTTTCTTGGGCATATGTTGAGAGACTTGCGTTGTTCGTTTGATTTCACATACTTGGCACACTTTTGTGTACACACAACATGACTTTATTTGCCTTTGCGTATTTCTGTATTTCCATGTAGCTTTTCTTATATTTATTTTATTTTATTTAGTTTAAATACGGATATTCTGAAATTTACCTTTAAAATAACCACTACAAGATAAACATTATTCACTTATTTATGTTGTTTTTGGTATTAAATATACATTGAGTTGTAAAGACATGTAAAGCCACTATAGTCAAGTGTGCTAGACTATGAGATACCCTAACACTTAAAGGCAAACAGAATAAATTTCTATTTTTAAGAGTTTCTTGACTTCGAATCTAATTTACGACTTTTTGCTGTTAAGTTTTATGTCTAATATTCGAAGTTATTTTTTTTTTTATTTAAAATCAATTATTTAACTTCAATTTTAAATTTTTATATATACTTTTGTGAACAGTTGTTGGTTTACCTTTAGTAAATAAACTTGTTTTTTATACAATCCTAATGAAATTTGTCGTTTTCATAGAGAGCATTCGAACATTATATAATATTAAAAAGTTTAATAGTAAATGTTTAAAATTTCTTCTGGAATTCGTTTTTATAAGACTTAAAATTAGCTAAAGTTTTTATGGAGAACGGAATAAGTATACTCTTTATTTTTATCCCACTACCGGACATAAAAAATAAATTTTTTATTATATTTAAACATTGAGTACAGCTTATCATTTTTCCCACATTTTATATTTATCTTTGATTTACTTTTATTTTATTGTTTTTCCCCGCACTTTTCTCTCGCTTCTTTGTTCAAAGAGCAGTTAAACTGACTGAATTTCTTTAAAATTATTTAAAGGAATAACTTTAGATGCTTCTGAGCTGAAGTTGAGTTGTGTTATCGATTAAATAAGTTTGCCATTTTTTTTTTCCGCGCCTTTTGCCATTTTTTGTGATCAAACATCAATCCCAGTGGGAAAATGCACGGACAGCTCTGGCAATTATGCATTCGCCGTCAAGTGGAGACCAAGTTGAGACCAGAAAGCAGTCCTAGGACTAATGGCAAATGCCAGAGCAATGGATGCGAGCATTACAAAAAAAAGGGAGATGAAAAACACTGAATTTTCAGAGTAAAAAAAAGTTAGAAAAATGGCAAATGGCCAACAAGTTGAGCTGCGTGAATAAATACAATATATCTTCTTATATATATGAGGTTTTTTTTTTACTTTTTTATAAAAATTTATTGTGAGTTGCTGTAAAGGAAACTGTGCTGTGTGTGTGTGTGTGTGTGTGTCTATGTACGGGAACGATTTTGCATGTTTGCTGTGGACTTTTGCAATGATGATGAGAAATAAAATTTGCTGGGTCTACATTTGGTTAAGTTTCGAGGCTGTGCAGCGGAAATGCTGTCAGTCTCCGCCTCAGTCACGTTTCTCGCTATTCAAGAGTTTTCCTCCACTTGAAACACACACACATGGACAGACAGACAACTCACACACACACACAAGTTACACACACACATGCATACAAAGTGTAGTTCAAAGTGAAGCTACGTTTGCTTGTCATACACGAAATGTAACCACGCCCGGGAATAGCCCAATGAAGCTGGATAAAGAGAGAGACATAGAGAGAGAGAGAGAGGGAAACTGAGTGTATGTTTTGCGGGCTGACAGCACTGTCAACTACAACTACAACTACAACTACAACTACAAAACAACAACAAAGCCCATTTTCAAAGGCGGTAGCTGCATTTTGACCAACTCAACATGGATACCAACTAGTCGGCGGTGCTACAGTCGAGCGGTACTCGACTGTCGGAGACCCCGTACTTATTATAAAGATATCTCAAAAAGCAAAAAAGATTTTCATACTAAGACTTGATTTTCGTCTGATCGTTCCTACGGCAGCTATATGATATAGTAATCCGATTTCAATCAAATTTGGTCAGTATGTATGGGACCATCTTTTATACATATACTGTCAGTTTGGTTGAAATATCTCAAACAGCAAAAAAGTTTTCCATACTAAGACTTGATTTTCAACTGATTGTTCCTATGGGAGCTATATGATATAGTGGTCCGATCCAAAATCTGAAACAAACTCGATCTGCTCTTAATATAGACGAACCTACATACCAAGTTTGGAGTCTCTAGCTCTTATAGTCTCTGAGATCTAGGCGCTCTTACAGACGGACAGACAGACAGACAGACGGACAGACGGACAGACAGACATGGCTATATCAACTCGGCTGTTGATGCTGATCAAGAATATATATACTTTATGGGGTCTGCCACGCCTCCTTCTGCCTGTTACGCACATTTTTTTGTGACAAAGTTAATAGACCCCTTTACTTTTTTAAAGTACGGGGTCTAAAAACTGCTCCCCTCTTCAGCTACCCCCGCTCTCCTCCCTCCCTTAACCATCACTTGCTGCCATATCCTGCTCATCCTGTCAGCTGCCTGTTATTGTTTGGCCAAGTGCGTTGGGTGCAGGTGCTGACCAGGTTTTTACTTGTACATTCCAAAACAACAACTTTTCACCCTCTACCCCCTCCCCCTCCCTTCCGTCCCCTTGGGGCACTCGACTTAAGCGTTGTGTCTCTTTGTGCTCTATACTCTTGGCGAATTTAATTGAATTTACAATTTTTGGTAGGCACTGTAGCGGCTAAAAGCAATGCATATCAATTTCGTAGTGGCCCACAACTATTTGTCGTACACAACTAATGGAATTATATTTGGCCAAATTTGATTTGTCATAAAACGCATTGCAGCTCCTTGCAATACACACCGCATTGTGTGTGTGTGTGTCTGTGTGTGTGAGTGGGCGTGTGGGCGTGCCTTATTGTTGGCCATATCCGAGTCGCGTGCCAATTGCCATTTTAGTTTAATTGGCAAACGGCCACAGCGAACGCATGTGCAACAACAACAACAACAACAAAGGCGTTTCATTCCCAAATGACGCAGTGCAGCACAATATTTTTTATATTTCAACTCTTCCCCTTCGACTTTATCAAATTGTTGTATAGTATTTGTTGTTGCTGCTTTGATTGAGTTTTTGTAATTGTAGTGTCAACGTGCGGAAATCCGAGTGCTTTGATTGACTGACTTTGATTAGGCCTGAGGTGGGGAGTTAGACGGCGGACGGACACTTTTTGTTTGCCATTGGCTTCATCAACAAAACATGTGGCAAGCAGGAATTCAATCAATAACATAACATCAGTGACTTTAACTTCAATTGAAGTGCATTTCACTATGAATATTTAAACTTAGCAGCGCTGTTATTGCTTACATAACACGACACTGTTAAGTGATTAAGAGAGTAATCGAGAAAGATCAGCCTGTAAAGTTTAACATTTCAAACTCCTTTAGCTATGTCAATTACATAACAGAAATATGTACATTCAATTAACATAACAGACAACTTGACAGCAGCAGATTTAAATTAGTTGTAAAAGAAAAAAAAATAACGAAATCGATAAAATTGGTTAAGCTTTTTATAATGCTATGAAGCTAATAAGTAGGTGTTTAGCCGATGCTAAATATTAAAGGAAATAAAAGTTGCCGCTTGGCAACACAACAACAATTCTGGTGGAAAGTAAAACTCGCGTGCGATCGATTTCGATATCTAATTTCAAGTGCTTTATTGCTGCCCACGCAGCTTCATTTGGGCTCTCGTTCGCTTAGAGCGCAGAGAGTGAGAGAGCGTTAACATAAATTGAGCGCAACATAACATAGATTGAGCGCTTAACATACCCAACTATGTTAAGCATAGTGGGACAGCAATACAAAATATATATGCATATGCAATATGACCAAACATCGGCCGCGTTGAATGCCGCAGGCTTCAATCCTTTGGTATTGCGCCAACTGGTGAATGGCCCGCTTGTAGGTTCCGTCTTCGTCTTAGATACGGCTAGTCGAGCTTTGCCTTCTGCTCCTTGGATGGCCTTCACGTCGTTGTGGTTGGTGCTGTCGGCCACGATTGACCGGGAATTGAGAACGGTCGACTCGTCCGTTGCGAGAATCATGCCGTCTATTGCCCGCAGTAGATGGTACTTCGCTGCCTTCATCGCGGCCTCCCATAGGCCTCCAACACGCGGCGCTCGAGGAGGGATGAATGCAAACTCCGTCCCACGCTGTGCGGCAAACTCCACCATGGCATTGCCGTGTTTGATGAAGTGGCTCGCAAACTCCTTCCGCTCTCGCGCAGCACCCACACAATTCGTGACATTGTCGAAATGCAGCCGGATGACTGGTCCTCGACGACCAAGAAACCTAGACAGAAACATAATATGAGAATTTGAGGTTAGATCATTCACGATTTCCAAATGAACAGCCATAGACACAACGTAGACAAACACAGCAAGGTGTACTTTGACAGGCGGCTTGCCGCGTATTTTTAAAGACACTTTAATCGGTCCACGAAACTCGACTCCACTGACTTCGAGTGGGTGTTTCCCATTTACTCGATCAGTGGGCAAGTTTCCCATGATTTGGGCTGCCAATCGCGGTTTGTACCGAACACATCGAACATATTTCCGGACAACCGATCCACAAGCATCGCGTGCGTTGACCAGCCAAATTCTTTGTCGAAGCAGTCCAACCAGACCAAATGGGCCTGCATGACAATTGCTCCTGTGCAAGTGCTCCAGATATAAGGTGACAAACCAACATCCATTGGGCATTATCAAAGGGAATTTGGCCTGATGCGACAACGGAGCATTAAGTAAACGTCCACCAACTCGCAACAGCGTTATTTTCCGATTTTTGTTCAAATACGTATCCGCGAATGGCGTCAGCTTCTGTAATGATGGCTGAAGTGCCGTAGATTTTTCTATCTTCGTTATTTCGTCCCAGTACTTGTCCTGCTGCACAATGCTCACGACAGCCAAAAACGCACTTTCCAATTCCTGGACGCTGATAACTAAAGACGAGAACTTAATATTTTTATTGCGATTAGAAATACACCAGATAAATCGAAGAATATAAGCGACAATACGCAACATTCTGAAATATGAGGAACAGCTTTCGATAAATTCTTTAATTGGATTGGGTGACACATCGGCCGCGGTGAAGACAGTGGCAACTTTCTGCTTCTCGTCAATCTCAATTTGACGGTACATCTTGGTTGTATAATCCGTAAGCGCGTATGTGCGCAACCTAAGAGTCAACAATGGGAAACATGAATATGGCTGTGTCGTTGGCCCAATCGTTAGCAAATCTTTTAACGATATCTGATACGATGACTTACTCGACGCGTCGAATACTACGCGGAGCTTAGTGATAGTGCTTTGCGGTCCTAGCACGCATTGATTAGGGATAATGTAATGCGGCTCTCTCGGACTATTCCTGTCGGTTAGTGTCATATGGATCAACGTAATGTATTCCTGCATAACGGACCTGTACGTTGACCGAACTTCTGGCTGTCGCAACAGTCTACATTCCAGACTTAAAAAGCTTCTGCTTGCCGTTTTGAATGACGATCCCAATTCGTTAGGGCTCGATTTGAATGGCGAAGAAACACTAAACCGACCCGAGGGCAATTGAGCAATAGTCTGTACAAAAGACTTCTCGCAAAGCAACTCTTCTGGGGTAACAATTGTGGAATCAGATGCATTTGGAATAATTTCCAACTCCCAGAGTTTTCGAAATATATTGTCAATTTGGCATGGCTCTTGATTCAAGCTAACAAGAGCAGTAGCAGTAGCATTAGAATTTTCCAATGACTTGTAACGACCTGACACTATCCAGCCAAACACAGTGTTCTTTAAAGTGGGCCCACCACCTTTGGGCTTAATACATCCGTCTATCAAGAAGTCATAAAATGCTTCTGCTCCCAGTAGCATATCAACACGCTGGGGTTTATAATACAGTGGATCTGCCATATGTATGTTGTCCGGAACTTCCATCTCATTTGCAGTGATGGCTCTTTCTGGCTGATAAGATGAGATCGTTTTGAGAACACTAAATTCCGCACTCATTTCGAAAGTGCCTACTCGGGATGCAACTGACGTTTCAATCTTGTGTTGACTAGACGAACTCAGATTTCCTATACCCAGCACTCGAGTATCTTTCCTCAACATTGGTAGTTTTAATGAATTGGCTAAATCCTCTGTCACAAAATTGACCTGTGCTCCAGAGTCTAATAAAACTCGTGCTGGCTGATAACAACCATCTCGTCCCCTAACTTTCACAAGAGCCGTTGCCAATATCACCTGCTCAGCCTTCTTGCCGAACATATGATTACAAGACGCTGAAGGGATCTGAGACCCAGACTCTATATCTGGAACTCGCTCGTGCTGAAGCGGCCCTACCAATACTGACGATTCTGGAACAAATTTATGCAACAACGTATGATGTGGTTTTGAGCATACTCTGCAATGTGCTGACTTGCAAACAGCTACATTGTGGCCTTTTTTCAGACAATTAAGACACAGCGGGTAACTTTTGACGAATTTAAAGCGGTTAATAAATGGCAGAGCCTCGAAGGACGGACAAGAATGTACAGAATGGTTGCTCGCTTTACAAAACGAGCACTTCGGATTGGATGCTTGCTCACTTTGAGTCACAGACAACGCAGTCCGGGACACTTGTCGAACTGTGCCTTCGCGACCAGGCCCACTAGGTTTAATGCGACTGGAATTTGCTTCCTGTGCACACAGATGCTGAAAGCGCCTATTTAAACTTTCTTCACAATTTTTCCAGAGCGGGATTCTTGTATAATCCAGCGTTTCTTCCCATTTCAAGCGCGTGTCCGAATCAACCTTATTCATCACGATGTGAATAAGCATTGCATTCGCGATCTTTTTATCGTCTCCTAATGACAGCAGTGAATCATAAATTGCTGACACTGTGTCAACCAGTGACCTCAGTGACGATGCTGAAGGCCCTTTCATCTTCGGCAAATCGAACAATTTGGAAATGCTTTCAAAGAAAATTAAACATTCATTGTCGTACACTCTATTTAATGCGTCTAATGCCTTCGGGTAATTTATGTCGTTCACTTGGAATGCCTTTACTGTTCCCAGAGCGTCTTTTTCAAGGCATGACAACAAGTGGTTGAACTTTTCCACATTTGACAATGAGTCCTCGTTGTCAACCAAACTCGTAAACAGTCCAATAAAGTTTTTGTATTCCGAATACTCTCCGCTGAATTTAGGCAATTGCATATGAGGCAACTTTCGATGATGTCCTACCGATCCTACAATTGTAGAATTAGCACAAGGCTGCGACTTCGGTACCACTCCTAAAGACCGCAACAGAATCTTGGTAGATACACAAAGCTCCTCTAAATCCGCACGAGACGCTAAAGCAGGATTTATTTTGTCGACTTCCCATTGCATTTTAAATGCCTCATCTACATAACGATTTAAAATTTCCGTACGACATTCTAGCTCATAAGGGTCGAAGGGCGCAGTACGCTCCTGAAGCGATTCTTTAAGACGAGTAATGTTTAATACGAGCACCTCAAGTTGATACACAAGATCTACTTGATCCTCCTCACCAGCTTGTGAAACGTTATGACCACCGCGTCTTTTAGGAGGCATTATCACAAATATGTTCAATTATAACACAGAAGAATTACAGAAATCTAATTACAATAATTTATTTCCAAAGAAACTAATTCAAAAATATTGCAAGTATTTTTATTCGAATTTCAATAACCTGCAACCACTGTGCCTGTTCAAAGCCTATACTTGAGCAACAAATGCACGCGCAAAAGAGATGACCGAAATGCAAACACAAACAAATGAACAGCAGTCGACACTGCCAATGATGCTTTCCGTTGTATATATATACATATATATGTATCTCTCTGTGGGTGTGTTCATGCAGCGCTTCACAACATTTAAAATATTACAAGTGTTTTTACTCGAATTATGACACTCAGTTACCACTGTGCCAATGCAACGCTTGTATCAAACCAAAGAACTCACGCACAAAAGACAAGAGAAACTGAGAGCAACAACAAATCAGCTGCAGTCGACGCAGCTTAAAACGTTTGCCGTGTATGTGTGTGCGCTGCGCGTCTGTATGCATGCACAAGACCAATGACCAAAATTGACAACAACAACAATCAGCAGCAGTCGACACTGCTCAGCTGCTTGCTGTGTATGTTTGTATGTATGTCACTGCAAGCGTTTCAGCTCACGCGCCAAACACAAGCACAAAGAGAAGCCGAAATTGCAACAATAACAACACTCAGCAGCAAGCGACGCTGCTCATACTCTCGCCGTATATGTGTATGTATGTATGTCTTTCGCGCTTCTAAATCGACGAATGCACGCACAAAGAGAAGCCAAACGCAAATAACGCCAACGATGAGCAACGGTGACGCCGTTATTATGCACTATGTATTTCGGGTATATATGTATATGCGAATATGTATGTTTTATGCACTTTTATATGTTACAAATATATATGTATGTGTATATAAAAATTAATAAATTTTCTGTTTGATTAAATTGAAATCACTTTAAATTTATTACTATTGTTTGACTATGGTTTTCTGATATGTATGTACAATTTACATATGTACATACATCACCAGATACGGGTCACTTGGATATTTTGATTTAATATTTAATTTGATACCTGACCACAAACTGTGTGCCGAGTGCAACAGCAGCCGTTCATCGTATCCAAATCGAAACAAAATCCAAAATCGAAATCCAAGCCAAATCCTAATCCAGTCCAGTTAATCAGCAACCAATGCGTCAAATCCAAAACGAAGTCAAATCCAAAAATCCAAATCCACGCCAAAGTCCAAATCCAAGTCCACCCGGGGGCGCCAAAATGTTTAGCCGATGCTAAATATTAAAGGAAATAAAAGTTGCCGCTTGGCAACACAACAACAATTCTGGTGGAAAGTAAAACTCGCGTGCGATCGATTTCGATATCTAATTTCAAGTGCTTTATTGCTGCCCACGCAGCTTCATTTGGGCTCTCGTTCGCTTAGAGCGCAGAGAGTGAGAGAGCGTTAACATAAATTGAGCGCAACATAACATAGATTGAGCGCTTAACATACCCAACTATGTTAAGCATAGTGGGACAGCAATACAAAATATATATGCATATGCAATATGACCAAACAGTAGGTATAAAAATAATAGCAAATTTGAGAAAAATTTAAACTTTCCAGATTATGAAAATTTCAACGCCGAATAAATTTATAGGTCAAACAATAACTAATAAGACATTGCTCATTAAAATCGGTTAGGGTTTAACAATGCTATAAGACTTTAAAGTTTTCTAAAATTTGTTAAGGGGTAAGTATGGAAAATATTGAAAAATTTCGAAAAATTTAAGCGATTCCAAATAAACAACTTTTTGATACAGCTGCAATTTAAAGATGAAACCATGAAAAAATTGATATGCCACATGGAAATCGATATGGTTTTTAAGAAGCTATGAGAGTTTAAATATAGAGAAATCTGTATTTTCACATTTTTAATATGATATTAATTATTATTATCATAATTATTTTTTTTTTAAATGACGGGAAGTATTTTATTTTTTGCGTTTCATTCGAAAGAATTTGAAAACACATGCTTGACATGAGTGAAATACAGTTGAGCTTCCGTAACTTCTATAACTCAAATTTCTCTCTAACTCGAGCTAAATAAGTGGCCGTAAAATTAATAAACTTAAGAAAAATAACTCTATAAGTGGAATATCTCCATAACTCGAACATTTTGTTTGGATAATGGTGATTCGAGTAAGGGAAGTTCGATTGTAACTTACATAAATTATACCAGTTAAGCATTATGAACTTAACAGAAGAAACCTGTGCATGCCATAACATCCGCCTCTGTTAAGTAACACGCTGTACAACAGATAATTGCATGTAAATGTTAATTCCATGCACAAAGTGGCCCGATGGCAAAAAGAAAGCAAAGAAGACTCTTTTGAATGCTTGAATGCCCTGAAGGAATTATCCCCAAATTGCTTCCGGCAGAACAAACCGAACAGGCAGAACGGTCTTTGGTTGCTCGGCTAGAATCGGACGCAGCGTGTGACTTTTGGTCTTTGAGAAATGTATTAAAATTGATTGCAATTTAGGCAGTTGCTTTGCCGCTGTCAAGTGGTTTATGGCACCCGAAGGAATGTGAAGCGCTTTACAGCTGAAATAATCATTGCGAAATGTATTTATTTACTTGGCATTTGCTGGGAAGGGAAAAGAAAGAGGGGGGAGGGGAAAAATGGAAAAGGGGAGTCTAAAACAAACGACAGCAACTGGGCCATTTGAACAGTGCAATAAACTCGGGGCCGCCCAATGTCCTGGAATATTTAATGTCCCGTACAGCAGGATACTGAAAAGTTCCCAATGGGCCGTCAGCCAACATTGCGTATGAGCGATTTTTTGTTCTCTCTCTTTTAACGGTTGGTACTCGCACATATTATTCGCTTTTTACGAGTCAACGAACGAAGGAAGGGAACAAACGTTGCGCCTGCCTGATTATCCCAAATCAGCAAATGCATTTGGGCGGAAAAATGGTTGAGGAAAAGCGTTGAAAAGCAAACAAATCCGAAAATCGCATCAACAATATCAACAGCTAAATAAACTTAAAATATACACTAGCCAGAAAAACTATGCGTACACACTTTTTTTAACTTTAACAGCTTTTGTAAGTCAAGTGATCATAGTAAAAACTAGTCGGCGGTGCTACAGTCGAGCGGTACTCGACTGTCGGAGACCCCGTACTTATTATAAAGATATCTCAAACAACAAAAATATTTTCATACTAAGACTTTATTTGAACTGATCGTTCCTATTGCAGCTATATGATATAGTAATCCGATTTCAATCAAATTTGGTCAGTATGTATGGGGCCATCCCATATGCATATTCTGTCAGTTTAATTTAGTTATCTCAAACAACAAAAAAGATTTTCATACTAAGACTTAATTTGGACTGATCGTTCCTATGGCAGCTATATGATATAGTAATCCGATTTCAATCAAATTTGGTCAGTATGTATGGGGCCATCCCATATGCATATTCTGTCAGTTTAATTTAGTTATCTCAAACAACAAAAAAGATTTTCATACTAAGACTTGATTTTCTACTGATCGTTCCTATGACAGCTATATGATATAGTAATCCGATTTCAATCAAATTTAGTCAGTATGTATGGGACCATCTTTTATGCATATTCTGTCAGTTTGGTTGAAATATCTCAAACAGCAAAAATGTTTTCCATACTAAGACTTGATTTTCAACTGATGGTTCCTATGGGAGCTATATGATATAGTAGATCGATTCCAACCAAATCTGGTCAGTATGTATGAGACCATCTTTTATACATATTCTGTCAGTTTGGTTGAAATATCTCAAACAGCAAAAAAGTTTTCCATACTAAGACTTGATTTTCAACTGATTGTTCCTATGGGAGCTATATGATATAGTAGTTCGATTCCAACCAAATTTAGTCAGTATGTATGAGACCATCTTTTATGCATATTCTGTCAGGTTGGTTGAAATATCTCAAACAGCAAAAAAGTTTTCTATACTAAGACTTGATTTTCAACTGATTGTTCCTATGGGAGCTATATGATATAGTGGTCCGATCCAAAATCTGAAACAAACTCGATCTGCTCTTAATATAGACGAACCTACATACCAAGTTTGGAGTCTCTAGCTCTTATAGTCTCTGAGATCTAGGCGCTCTTACAGACGGACAGACAGACAGACAGACGGACAGACGGACAGACAGACATGGCTATATCAACTCGGCTGTTGATGCTGATCAAGAATATATATACTTTATGGGGTCTGCCACGCCTCCTTCTGCCTGTTACGCACATTTTTTTTGTGACAAAGTTAATAGACCCCTATACTTTTTTAAAGTACGGGGTCTAAAAATATATTTGGAAAGTTCGTTTAAATTCCGATTGAATGATGCAAAAATTTCCTTAACCCATTAAGTACCCTTCGAAAATTTCGAACTTATGTAAAAGTCACTTTTCAAAACTTTTTTCCTCGATATTTTACAAAAAATATTTGGATGCAAAAAAATTTTTGAAACAATTCTAAGAGTAACTGCAAAAAAAAATTTTCAAAAATAATTTTGCTAGTATTTTTTATAATTTTTAGAAAACTGCAAAAAAGCCACTTTTTGCATGAAAATGAGGAAAAATGGGTTAAAATGTTAATTTTTAAGATTTTCAAAAAATTTTTAAAAATACTAGCAAAATTATTTTTGAAAATTTTTATATAATTATATTTTTTACTGTATATTTTTTTACTGTGAAGACTTGACTTCCAATAACTTTTAAAGTAAAAAAAGTGTGTACGCATAGTTTTTCTGGCTAGTGTATACACTTGTAAAAATCAACTCGGAGACATACTTTTATTTTTTGGAGATTTCATTAGTGGAAAACCTACCTGTGTTTTGGCCCCTCTTTTTTTGGCGGCTCAAACTGCTGGCTCAGTTAATGAACGGCGTCGTTTGTTGGTCAATATCCATAGGAAATAAAAGGAAAACAAAAACAAAAAACCGGAACAACAAAAAATGAAGTTAATGTCGCCGCGGGCGGTTGACGGGGGGCGTTATAAATGTGCGGCTTTATGTATTTGGTCGATAATTTGTATTAACACACACACACACACAAACACAGCTTTTTTATATATTAATATGCACTTTTATGCTTTTTATAACTTTTATTTGTGTTATTTTTAGTGATTTTTTCAATTTTCCACTCGAACTGCACTCGACAAAATACCAAATAAATACTAAAACAAACTGCCGCTGTTTCTCAAGTATTTAAATATATTTACGTATTGTATACGTATAATATTTTTTGAAAATATATATTTTCCAAATTCTGTTTCGAAACTCGACAAAATGGCTCGTTGTCGGCGCGTGGGGCCAATGTCCGTTGTCCGTTGCACGTTCCAATTTCCGCGTTCGCGTCCGTTTCGTTCGAGCGCCGTTCGTTGAATGTTTGACGCTCGTTCGCCGCGTCGTTTACCGTTTGGCGCGCGCGTCGCAGTCGCAACATGTTTGAGCTTTATGCTGCCTTCGAACTTATGTTACTGTTACTGATGACGACACAGTTGAGCTTTCGGTGCCGAATGCAACGCGCGGCGTCATTGTTAAAAGCTAAAAAGCTTTTGTTTTGTAGGCGGCCGCTGTTTGCCTTTTTGCTTTGTCTGTTTACTTCTTTTGGCAGCGCTGCTGCAGTCGCTGCTGATCAGTGTTGCCAATTTAGCTATTTTCCCGACCGATTTAGTGGGTTGCAACTGGCCAATGCGGGATAAATTGTTAAACAGCGGGTAGCGGGAATTTTAGCTACTTAAAAAATAATTTTAGCTTTTTGAAAACTTCTGATAACTTCATGAATTTTTATGCTTTACGTTGCCACACTTAAATACTTTGTAGTATTTTTTCCATTTAAATGGCAAAAAAAGCCAAAAAAGCATTAAATTTTATCGTTTTTAACTACATATGAAGTCAATTGAATCGAGCTTGGATGCAGATTTCTTATTTGAATCATCTATTCATTTAAATTCCGTTTGAATGATGCAAAAATTTCCTTAACCCATTAAGTACCCATGGAAAATTTTTAAATTTTTGTTGTAAAAAGTGTATTTTTTAACTTTTTTTCTGGGTTCCAAAAAAAAATATTTTGATGCAAAAAAATTCTTAAAACAATTCTAAGGGTGTTGGAAAATTTTTGAAAAATAGCTTCGCTAGTATTCTTAATAATTTTTTGAAAATTGCTAAAAGTGACATTTTTTGTATGAGAAGGAGGAAAAAGGAATTAAAATAGTAATTTTTAGCAAATTTTAAAAATTCATTAAAAACATAAGCGAAGAGATTTTTAAAGGTTTTTTTTTGCAATCACTCCTAGAATTGTTTGAAGAATTTTTTTGCATCAAAATATTCCAAAAACGCTGGATTAAATCAATAAAAATATCGTTTTACTACTCTAGCGTTTTTTTTAGCTATCAACAAATTTTTTGTTTTTGTTTGTCGTCGCTTGTTGTTGTTTTAGTTTGAGTTTTATGTGTGTGGTTGTTGCCTTTTTGCTTTGTCTGTTTACTTGTTGTGGCAGCGCTGCTGACGTTGACGCTGTCGTCGCTTGTTGTTGTTGTTTTAGTTTGAGTTTTACGAGTGTGGTTGTTGTTGTTTTTTGCCAGTGTCCGTCGACTGCAATTTTTACAGCTGCTGCGGCATTTGTCTTCTGTTCTCTGTTCTCTGTTATTGTCATTGTGTCTGTTTATATGTTTATGTGTTTATGTGTGTGTGTTTTTGTGCTTTTCCGTTATAGGCGCTGTTGCCGTTTTGGCCTCTTTTATGAGCCAAAATGCTGACAGGCCTGTGCTCATATACATATGTATGTATGTGTGTGTGTAGTTGTATAATATATTTATTTATTTATATACTCAGTACATATGCTCGCATTCTTTGACATTTTATTAGTCGCTGGGATTAACCATTGCTCATGGCTTTTCCTCTCTCTTTTTTTTATTATTAATAATGTCTATTAATGATAGCTCTATATGTAGCATGTGTGTGTGTGTGTGTGTGTGTGTGTGTGTGTGTGTGTGTGCTATAAATGTGTCAATCGTTTTACTTTGCCCAATCATTTGCATATATTTAGAAATCATATTACTCATACGCTCTGTTATCAACCAACGAAATTCAACTGCCAATTTAAGGTTCTTTCACTTTTATTATAATTTACATTATTTTTTAATTCAATTATCTATTTTTTATTATATTTTAATGTATTCTAAAACTAGTAAATTTATAATTTTTGTTATTTTAATTTATTTTTTCATCGTTTATTATAACTGAAAATACTTTAAAACTAGTAAAGTTATTATTTAATTATTTAATTATCTTTTTTTATATTTTAAAGTATTTTAAAACTAGTTAACTTATCAATAATAAGTCATATTACTCATACGCTCTGTTATCAACCAACGAAATCCAACTGCAACTTGTAGTTTTTTAACTTTTATTATAATCAAAATATTTTATAAATAATTAAATTATATTTTATGATATTTTTAAATATTTTAAAACTAGTTGTGTTAATATTTTTGCAGTCTTCATTTATTATTTTATCTTCTGTTATAACTTATAATACTTAAAAACTAGTAAAGCTTTTATTTTAATAATTATTTTTATTATAATCTTATTATTATAATTTTTTATTATATTGTAAAGTATTTTAAAACTAGTTAACTTAATATTTAAGCCATGCAAACTTTTACCCAACTGCATGTCGAATTTATGCTTTGTGGCTTAAATAGTTTAATAGTTATAAAACTATTTCCAAATGTTTTCCAAGTAAGCCTCAAGGGTTTAATGTCACAAAATGTGTTAGTTTTAGTTTCACTTGTTTAGATGTCCTTTTAGCAAGTGTCCACATAAATTCACATCCTTTTCGGCTTGTCATTCAAATTGAAGTTGAGTGTTTGACAACAGTTTTTGTTGTTGTTGGCCAACAAATTATGATTTAAATGGCCGAAACTCATTTGCCAAATGCAGTCAAGAAACAAGAGGGAGAAATGTTGTGAAGTTGATTAATCACTGCAAACGTTTGTGGCACGTGCAACGCTCGGCAACATGCAACAATATGTCAAATTGTATTATGATGGAGTGCGATGTGGCTTGTGGCAAGTGGCAAGTGTAAACAACGGAACGGAACGGAACGGAATGGAAAGGAACGGAACGGAGTATGCAGCCAGTCAGCCAGTCTACTTAACCAGGCCGAAAACGTCACGGACTCTTGACAATAAGTCAAATGCTGTCATGAGGTCGCCCGAGCACATACTAGTACAGTATGTCATGTTAGTTTTTTGACAGAATACTAAAATCACATACAAACATTTTTTCCGAAAAATAAAATGTTGATAAACATTGTAAATAAGTATTGTTGATCTTGCATCAAGTTCTCTTGTATTCGAATTAAGATCTTGAAAGCTTAAAATGAGTGCATTAAATTCTTGAAATAAGTATTGTTGATCTCAAATTAAGATCTTGTAAACTTAAAATGAGTTAAATACATTCTTTAAAATAAGTATTGTTGATCTCGAACTAAGATCTTGTAAACTTAAAATGAGTGCATTAAATTCTTGAAATCAGTATTGTTGTTCTCGAAAAACTTGTGAAAACTTAAAATGAGTACAATAAATTCTTGAAATAAGTTTTGTTGATCTTAAATCAAGTTCTCTTGTACTCAAATTAAGATCTTGAAAACTTATAATGAGTTCAAAAAATTCTTTAAATATGTTTTGTTGATCTTGAATCAATTTCTCTTGTACTCCAATAAAGATCTTGAAAACTTAATATGAGTGCAAAAAACTCTGGAAATAAATATTGTTGATCTCGAATTAAGATTTTGAAAACTTAAAGTTAGTACCGAAAAGTCTTGAAATTAGTTTTGTTGATCTCGAAGTAAGATTTTGTAAACTTAAAATGAGTGCAATAAATTCTTGGAAAAGTATTGTTAATCTTAAATATGTAGATCTTGCGAACTCAAATTGAGTACAAAAAATTCTTGAAATAAGTATTAACATCTGAACTGCGCGAAAATCAGCTGAGAAATAGATACACGGAATATTAAAATAAATTAAGCTAAAACTTAGAAAATGTATTGTTTTCTAATATAAATAAGTGCATATAATTTTTTGACGCACTGTATGCAGGGACACGTGTGATAAAATGGCTGTCGCATGTCTTATCAAAGTGTGTGTTATTCCGCTGCTTGTTGTTGTTGTTGCTATCAGCAGCTATGATTTATTTATGGGCCAGCCAGGTGATGGCCCCAGACAACAGACAACAGTCAACAGACCCTTTTGGCCATTATTGTGTGTGGCTCGGAAAACTCGAAAAGCTGTCAACTGATTTACTTAACTTGACCCAAATGGCAGACACGCCCAGTCTCCAGTTCTTTTTCTTCTTGGTCTTTGTTTTTCTTTTTTTTCTTTTTTCGCTTCAGCTTTCAGTTGGTTTCCTCTTTGGCTTTGGCTATTTCCGTTATCCGCTTTTGGCACGGCAAATGAAAATGCGATCAATATTTGGCAGATACAAAGAGCGCATTTGGCCAATAAAGACGGATGTGGCCCAAAAGCAAAGTGTTTGACCGTTTTCATTTTTTTGTTGGTTAATTGTCGACGCTCAAACTCAAAATCTGCGTGTTTCTCTCTCAAGGTGTCGACGGCTTTTAATTTCTAGCAAATTCATTTGCGCAAATTAAATTTATGTAAATTTTATAAACTTTTTAATTAAGCGACTTTTGCAACTTTTGCGTTTTGAGCCACTGACAAAATCTGCGAGTGAAATCCAGAAATATCTTGTGTAATCTATGCAAATGAAATACGCACCTGTTGGCACACACAACCCCCACCCCCTCCCCCGCCCCTCTAATGTTTCCTTTTACACGGCAAATTAATTGAGAGGCAAGTCAGAGTCGCGGCTCACCGCCAACTTTAATGAGAAACGCATTTCAGCTGGCAAATGGAAAATGGAAAATGTGGCTGGAAACGCGTCTGTGACTTGACGTGTTTTTTGTGGCTTTTCTCTGTGTTTTCCTTTTCCCTTAACTTTAACTTTGACTTGCCCCGCAAACAGAGAAAATCTCACTGTAAACTTTGTTTTTGTAGTCTTCAGACCACAGTGCTTAATTGCAGCCTCAAGGCTCTACAAAATGTACAGAAAATTACGAGAATTATACACAGAAAAAGAAAATGCCATTCTAAAATCAAGTATAAAATACTTGATTTAAGCTCGCATTTTTTAAGTATGGATTCAGGATTAAGCTGAATAATCAAGCCTGTATCGGGATTAAAATGGGAAAATACACATTTGCTGAGCGCGAGAGGAAAATTCTCTCTCGGCCTCTTTCATTTCAACCGGTCCGGTAGCTCAGTGGTTAGAGTCGCCGACTCCAGTTTGAAAAAAGTATGGGTTCAATTCACCGCCCCCCCCCCCCCCAATTAGAAAAAAAAGGTAAAAATAAAAAAATTAAAAAATAAATTTTTTTAAAAAAATATCTATTAGAAAAAAAATTGTAAAAACAGAAAAAAGTTGAAAAAAAAAATTTACAAAAAAAAATATGTTATAAAAAAAACAATGATTAAAAAAAAATAATTCAATGTATCGAAAAAAATTAAAATTAATACAAATTTTTTAGCCTGAATTTAAGAATTTCAGGATTAAATTCGGGATAGAAAAAATCAAGTATTTCATACTGGGTTTAAGAAAATCCAAGATTACCCCACTTCTGACATCGTTTCGGATTGAATTCGGGCTAAATATCCCGGATTTTTTTTCTGTGTACAAATTATTCCCACTAAAAAGCAAAATGTCTCTGTCTGTTTTAAACGTGTCACATCAGGAATTCACTCTGTAGTTGGTCAATCTACTGAATTTCCAAGCAAAACCGCGAAGAACCTTAACATATTAAATATTCTAAGGGATAATGACTTTCTTGAGTCTCTTATGTGAGGATTAGGGTGCATATTATCTCTGTAATTTATTACTAACTACATTTTTAATACCTAATTTAGGATGTGAATGTATCTTAAGGATAAAAGTATCTAAAGCAAGATTAGGCGACAATATACATATCTGTCGATTGCTATACTTGTGCTATTATTTACTAGTTTAAATATAAATAGCATTTTTTATTTTAAAATGCCCTTGTAATTTTTAAAATTATCTCAAAATTCCAAGACAATCGCTTGATAAACCACAAAGTTATTTAAAAGTGCATTATCGCACTGCTTGCACTGCTTGTGCCTATGAATTATGCATTTACATATTATCTTCTCACTTGCGATTGCAGCTTTCATCAGTCACTCAAAGCTCACTCCTGCCTCTCTGACACTCTCTGTCTCTCACACTCTCTCTCCCATTCTCTCTCAAGTGTATTGCCCTGAGGTTAAACTTCAACACATGAATGCGACGTCATCACAAATACATCACAAGTAAAGTGCCAATCAACAGGTTGTCTGTCTCCCTTGCGCACTTTGCATAAGCTCATCCCTTTGCAAGCAGTGCCGCCGTTGTCTGTCTCCCTTCCACTCCCACTCGCGTGGCTATTTAAAGATAGTCGCCATAAAAGCCGCTGCGCTGATTGAATAAAAATTTCATTAAACGCACATTTGTTATAGCTGCTCAAGCAGCTGTCGAGATTGGAGAATACTCGAGAATGAAGAATGAAGCAGGGAATTGGATTTCGGTTGGGGTGGGGGAGGAGAGGGGAGGGGGAGTCTGAGTGTACTCATCTTGTGGACTAGCGCCATCTAGCGGCATCTTTGCTGCCGTTTATTTTAATTGCCGGCATTAGACGCCTGCTGATGGACCATAAAAACGCTGCCGGCAAAGCGAGCGAGGGAGTGAGAGAGGACGAGATTGCGAAGGATAGGGATGGCAAAAAAAATGTATTAATCGATTATTGAATCATATGATTAATTTAAGCTACGCGATTATTAATTGCAATTAATCGACGAAAAATAAAAATAATCGATTAATCAAATGATTCATTTTTGTTATAGTTTTTTAAAATATTGCGTAATGCAATGCCATTGTATAGCAAAAATAGATTAAGAACAATAATAAAATGCCCAAAAAATATAAATACAGTGGCTCACAGCTTAAAGTATGCAGGTCAAATTTTGACATTTAAGGCTTATTTGAGCCGTTATCGTTAACATATTTTCATCAATGGAAAGGTCATTTAAGTTCCGTTTGAACGACACAAAACTTTCTTTAACCCATTGAGAACCCTTCGAAAATTTCAAATTTATGTAAAAGTCTACTTTTTCAACTTTTTTCCTCGATTTTTCACAAAAAATATTTTGATGCAGAACATTTTGTTAAACAATTCTAAGAGTGACTGCAAAAAATTAAGTTCAAATATATTTTTGCTACTATTTTTTTGGAATAAAATCTTCATGTGTGTTTCCCTGAAAAATTTTGCCAACGACGCGATTATTTGATCGAATAATCGATTAGTGTTTCAATTAATCGCAACACATTTTACGATACAATTAAATCGCCAATGGAAGCAAAAGATTCGATTATTGGGTATCATATGATTAATCGTGCCATCCCTAGCAAGAGGGAGTGCGGGAGTGCGGGAGTGCGAGAGGGAGAGGAACAGGCAGCACGCAGCGCTATCAAAGCTTTTCTCTCTCATCTTTTTTTTGTTTTTGGTTTTTACGCCTTGCGCCTCGTCGGCTTCATTTCCGTTTACGTTTTGCGCTGTGAAGTGTGGATGGGGGGAGTGAGATTTGTGTGTGTGTGTGTGTGAGGGAGGGAGGGAGATGGGGGAACTAAGGGTGGGGGGCACGCAATTTCCATTCAGTTTCTGCGGTTGTTAAATCGTTTTTATGACGCATTCGTTTATTTTGTGGTTAATGCAAGGATTCTAAATGTGTGTGTGCGTGTGTGTGTGTGTTTGTGTGTGTGTGCATGTGTGTGTGAGAGGATAATTTGACAGATTTATGCACCTTGAATCGTCAAAAAGCAAGAGCTTAAAAGCCACTGCTTGACTTAACGGTATTTCGCGGTTTTAAGCCAATTTTAACGGCAGACGGGCGTTGGTAATATACATAGGATAATAATTGGATTTTTATGATGCTCTATTTGAATGAATTTCGATTAATCCAAATTTATTGTGATTGCAGTGCTTTTCAAACAGTGACCACAGTTACAATTGCCTCAAAACTGTGCAGTGCAACTCAAACTGCAAATGGTTTGCAACTTTGCTTAAACAGCTGGCGCCATCTAGCGGCAAATGCAAACGCCTGTTAATATTTGAAATGAAATGAAGAAATGAAGAGTTTATAATAAAAATAAGGAATAATTACAATTAACTTGGCCGTAATAAAGCAGCTTTAATGAACGGGATTAGCAGAGTTTACATATGTACATAAAATGTAAGGTGTGTAAGGAGTCAAACATGTTGTTATTTTTTTATAACAGCATTCAAATGTAACGTGCAAATGATGTTGGCATAGCTACAGTTGTGTGTGCTCAACACACACACACACAGAGACATACGCGCGCGCGTGTGTGTGTGTGTGTGTGTAGAGAGAGAGACACTCCGCTAATTTCAAAGATAACGACAGGTAAACACGCGCAAAGCGGGAGAGAGAAGGAGAGTGAGCGAGTGAGCGCAAGTTGCCTGCTGAGAGCGGCTCTCACGCCTGACTCTCTCACTCTCCCGCTCTCCCGCTCTCAGCAAGCAGTGCGGTCGCGTCACAGGTAAAATTCAAACGCGCCGTTGTTGTAACGAACTTTTGCCGATCGCTGTTGCGTCGACAAGTGCGCAGGTGCGAGCGAGACGCGCAGTCTAACAGCGACGCAACGGAGCGAGATGTCGCTAGATGTCGCTGAGCTGGAGTTGGAGTTGAAAAAGAGTGAGCGAGAGAGAGCGAGAGAGCGGCTGGAAGCAAAGCTGAGCGTTTGAGGCGGCAGAGCGCGTCAGTTGTTCAGCGGATTTACCTGTTAGCGGACGTGTTTTCCCAGCCAAGTAACTGAGAATTTGACGAGCGTGTTTGTGTGTGTGTGTGTCTACCGTGTCTTTGCTTGAGTGTATGTGTGTGTGTATTCAATTAATTACAAAAGCAATCGCAATGTGAATTTAATGAAATGAAAGGAATGCAAATAAAGCATAACGTGTAAAAGTTACAACAAATTAAAAAGAAGTGCAACGAAAACCACAGCAGAGGCAGCAGCAGCAAAAGGAATAACAACAACTACAACAACAACTACAACAACTACAACAACAACAGCAAGCAGCGCAAGGTGCAGACAAGGTAAGCAAAAACAAATATGAGCGTCGAACTTGAAAGCAGCGCTGCTCACACACACACACACACACACACATAGAAACAAACAGACTGAAAATAAAATTCGACAGCGAAAATATTTAATGAGCGTGGCCCGTGTCTGTGTGTGTGTGTGTGTGTGTGTGTGTGTGTGTGTGTGTATGAGTGCGAAAGAAAGAACAACAATAGCAAAATTGCACTTGAAAAACAAGGCATGCAGAAGAAGAAGAAGCAGAAGCAGAAGAGGGCGAAGAGGGTGAAGAGGAAGACAGCAAACGAAGCATAGAAAAATCAGTTTACAAAACGGTATAAACGTGATTCGTTTGCCGCACGCCATTCTCATTTGCCCACCTCTTGTTGTTGCTATCTCTCTCTCGCTCTCTCTGTACTCCTCCTCCTCCTTTCCGCCTTCTGTGTGAATTTTCTTGACCAACAGCAACAACAACAAAAGCAACGTTGATGATGTCGCCAATTGGCGCTGCAACTGTACGACGAAATAATTATGTTTTAGTTTTGCTGTTGTTGTTGAATTGCGGCTTGAGCAGCTTCCAAGAGTGGAAGTGGCATTGGAATTGGAAGCCAAGCCCCATAGATGCCCAAAGCAGCAGCAGCAGCAGCAGCAGCAGCGCAAGAAATGAAGCGTGGCGCAGTTGCTACGATCACTCAGACAACAACAACAACAACAACAACAACAACAACTACAAAAAACGCAAATCTGGCGCAATTGAGCGCGAATGCCAAACCAGAAAAACAAGCAGTAAAACAACAACAACAACAACAACAATAAAAGCAGCGCTGCTCTGCTGCTGCATAGATTGCCGGCCACTGGCTTCCAGTTACGACAACAACAACAACAACAACAATAACAAGCAGTCAACTGCTTTCGTCGTCAGCGTCAGCGTCATCGTCTTTTCACTGAATGAGCCACATTCCGGTTTGGTTTCCACCATCCACAAAAGCATCCCCAAAACCCACACAGTCAACAGACACACACACACACATACACTCACGCAGCTCAAAAACATGTTCCAAGCCACGCTTTGAGCAGCAACAACAACAACAACAATAACAACAATAACAGCAGCAGCAGCAGCCAAAGAGCTTTAAAAAGCAACATGGCCAGTTTTTGTTATATACCCTAGCAGAAGGTATTCAAATTTGGTCATTTGTTTTGATTTTTAAAAAAAAAGGGACATTTTCTTAGATACATAAATCGTTTTAGTTAATCTCATAAAAGTTCTTAAAAAATATAAAAATACGTAATTTAGAGCTAGATATGTTCGGTTTAACTATTTTTAATATGTGTTTGTAAGTAATCAATGTCTAAAGAGTAGGGATGGCACGATTAATCATATGGTACACAATAATCGATTATTTTGCTTCCATTAGCGATTTAATTGTATCGTTTAATGTGTTACGATTAATTGAAACACTAATCGATTATTCGATCAAATAATCGCGTCGTTGGCAAAATTTTTTCAGGGAAACACACATAGAGATTTTATTCCAAAAAAATAGTAGCAAAAATATATTAAAAAAATTGTTTTTGAAGTTACTCTTAGAATTGTTTAACAACACTTTCTGCAACAAAATATTTTTTATAAAAAATCGAGAAAGAAAGTTCAAAAAGTAGACTTTTACATAAATTTGAAATTTTCGAAGGGTACTTAATGGGTTAAAGAAAGTTTTCCATCATTCAAACGGAATTTAAATGACCTTTCCATTGATGAAAATATGTTAACGATAATGGCTCAAATAAGCCTTAAATGTCAAAATTTGACCTGCATACTTTATGCTGTGAGCCACTGTATTTATATTTTTTGGGCATTGTATTATTGTTTTTCATATTTTTGCTATACAATGGCATTGCATTACACAATATTTTAAAAAACTATAACAAAAATTAATCATTTGATTAATCGGTTATTTTTATTTTTCGTCGATTAATTGCAATTAATAATCGCGTAGCTTTAATTAATCATATGATTCAATAATCGATTAATAAATTTTTTTGCCATCCCTAGTAAAGAGAATCAAATCTTCGGCATGAAGCAGTTACATTTTTTGTCTTGTTATTTTCATGTCGTGCGGCGGCTGCGGCTGCGCCTATGACGCTGCGCGACGCGACGCTACATTCCAATTACAGCGTCGACGCTGACGCTGACGGCGACGTCGCGTCGCTGTCGCTGTTGCGCTGGCAACAGGAATGTCAGGCCCAAAACACACACACACACACAGACAGCGCGTCATTTCAACTACAAGTCGTTGTTGTTTTTGGTTATATTTGTATTTTTTGTTTTTAGAAATTCCAGTGCGCGAGCAGCGCAGTCAGCGTCGCAACGAAAACGAAAAGTGCGAAAAGTGAAGCGACGTCGCGACGCACGAACTTTAAGCTCAACTCGATTGGAAGTTTTGTGGACCTATGTAAACTGACTGCATCGTCCCTTCTCTTTCCCTCTCGCCTTAGATTGTGCTGCAGCTGGCGCTGAATTATTCGTGTTTTTTCTCATTTTTTTGTTGATTTTTGGTTGCTTACACCCAAAAAAAATGTTGATGAACCTGCACGTTTTCTACATGTAATGTGAGGTCAGTAACACTTTTGTTGTTGCCCAAACATTCATCACGCTCCGTTTGCCGTGCCGTGAGAATCATTTATCGCTTATGACGTCAAAATTGTTTAAAGTCTCTGGTTTAATGAACTCACAGGCCTGAAAGGAGTAAAAGAGAGAGAGAGAGAGAGAGAGAGACAACTTTGGCAGAAAAGAAACTAAGCTGTAGCAAATATCCGGTGATTATTTTCTTGACTCTACCTTTTGTTTGGTCGTGATCTAAATTCGAAATTTGCATTCGTGTGAAGTTCTTCTTCTTTGCATGACCACTAAATAACTGGGAACAAAGCTCAAATAAGCTAAAAAGCTGCTAATTGTCAGAGTGAATCAAAAGGTGTGAATGAAATGAATACACTAAAGTTTCACTTAAGATTTCCCATTGGTGGTTTTGCTTCCAGTTTCCAGTTTCCAAGCAGCTTAGCAACTTCACAAATCCAAATTTTAGTTCAAATTGGCTTGAGATTTAAAATTTTGAGTTTTAGTAAACCACAAAATCATTGCATAAAAATCGTGTTGTTAAAAAAATTATTTATTTAAGGAAATTTATTTTATTCCATTTTAAACTAAATTAAATTTTCATTTAAATATTTTTATTTTAAATTTCTACAAAGCTTTTAGCTATTAATATTTTTAATTCAAAAAAATAAGTTCAAATAAATTAAATACTTTTTCAATCCTTTTGGAAAACTCAATTGAAAATTGGCTCAGGTCGATATAAAAACTAGTCGGCGGTGCTACAGTCGAGCGGTACTCGACTGTCGGAGACCCCGTACTTATTATAAAGATATCTCAAACAACAAAAAGATTTTCATACTAAGACTTAATTTGAACTGATCGTTCCTATTGCAGCTATATGATATAGTGGTCCGATCCAAAATCTAAAACAAACTCGATCTGCTTGCAATATAGACGAACCTACATATCAAGTTTGGAGTCTCTAGCTCTTATAGTCTCTGAGATCTAGGCGCTCTTACAGACGGACGGACGGACAGACGGACAGACGGACATGGCTATATCGACTCGGCTGTTGATGCTGATTAAGAATATATATACTTTATGGGGTCTGCCACGCCTCCTTCAGCCTGTTACGCACATTTTTTTTTGTGACAAAGTTAATAGACCCCTTTACTTTTTTAAGTACGGGGTCTAAAAAATCAAAAGTGGAAGCCCAAAAAAGTAATGCCACATGCTGTGAATTCTAATGACAACTAACGGGGCAAAAAAACAGGCCAAAACAAAGTTTATTTTTGTATGTACGGAAACCGAAACTAAAAGTCAACCTCAAAACGAGGCGTGGCACGTACAAAGTACGCCCACATTTGAAAGTTTTGCTGGAAATGGAAATCATGGCTCAAACAAGAGATGGCAGTCCTTTTTAATTTGTTTTGGGTAGGAAGGGAGAGAGAGAGAGGGGAGGAAACTGGCGCCAGTGTGGCAACGTGGCCAATTTGCTTTTGCCTTGTTTAAACGAAGCATGCGAGATTTTATTTAACGCGTCAAGCTTCAAGCTTCAAGCGTCTCACACACAGCTCGTTTCATGGCTCTGGCCCAGTTCAGTTCAGTTCGGTTCGGTTCGGTTCGGTTCGGGCCAACTCATGCGAAATATGCCCCCACAACTAGTTGCACACGAACTCTGCTGGCATATGGAGCCAGCAGCCGCGCCCAGTTGCCAACACAGCCTACAGCCTACAGATCCCACTATGCACTATGGGAAAAAGCCCGAAATTTTGGCATAAATTTTAAATATAAGGATTAGAATTTGAAATTTGGCATTAAGATTGTTTAGACTAATTTAGAATTTGAAATTTTCACGAAAAAAAGCAAATGGGATAAAGAATTATTAATTCTAGATGGTTTTCTTAATAGATAAATAAGTAAATAATATAAATAAACTGTTAGTTTTGAGTTAAAAATATACTAAAACTAGTCGGCGGTGCTACAGTCGAGCGGTACTCGACTGTCGGAGACCCCGTACTTATTATAAAGATATCTCAAACAACAAAAAGATTTTCATACTAAGACTTGATTTTCGACTGATTGTTCCTATGGGAGCTATATGATATAGTGGTCCGATCCAAAATCTAAAACAAACTCGATCTGCTCTTAATATAGACGAGCCTACATACCAAGTTTGGAGTCTCTAGCTCTTATAGTCTCTGAGATCTAGGCGCTCTTACAGACGGACGGACGGACGGACGGACAGACGGACAGACGGACAGACGGACAGACGGACAGACGGACATGGCTATATCGACTCGGCTGTTGATGCTGATCAAGAATATATATACTTTATGGGGTCTGCCACGCCTCCTTCTGCCTGTTACGCACATTTTTTTGTGACAAAGTTAATAGACCCCTTTACTTTTTTAAAGTACGGGGTCTAACTAGTAATAGCGTATTTTTAAAACCGTTTTCAACTTTATCCATATTTACACTTTTTTATAATGTTTACAAAATAAACACAATTCACTCTCAAAGTTGCAATTATTATTCTTGCTCTTTTTTAGTTCATATGGCAACTCTAAATCAACTGACTTTGTGCGTGCTTTAAATAAGGGTAGTCCCAAAATATCTAAAAATCAATTAGTGTTATTCTCTCTGGCATATTTACTTAAATATTTAAATCTAAATAAGCCAGAGAGAATATAACTAATTGATTTTAAAGTTTTTTTTGGGACTACTCATAATATTTAAAGCACGCTCAAAGTCAGTTGAATTCAAAAAGGATAAAAAATTCTGAACAACTAAAATTTAAATTTATGCCATAATATCGGACATTTTTCTCCATAGTGCAGCCCACCTCATCGCTTCCCCTTTCCCGGTACCCGTTATGCTCCCCTCTCTCGATTCCCTGGCGTTTCAATTGTCCGCGCAAAAACAGTGTGTGTTTTTTATTCGGTTTATTTATTTTACTTATTTTTCAAGTGGGCCGCCAACTTTTAGCAATGTGTGTGTGGAGAGGTTGGAGAGGGAGAGGGAGAGGCGAAGGGAGGTAAGGGGAGTGGGGAGTTAGTTTTGGAGCAGATGTACTTACATATGTAAGTACAATCATTATGCGAGAGGCCTTCTATATAAATATTATATGCGGTTTGTTTTTTTGTGTGTTTCGAAGGACACAATCTGGCAACGGGACTTTTCGTTGTTGTTGTTGTGTGTGTCACACACTCACACACACACACACACACACACACACATGTGCTGTGCAAGCAACCGTTTGGTTTTTATGTCTTTTGTAAAATTTTATTTAATTTTTGAATCTTTTATGAAAAGTTTAATATTTGTTTTTCATGCTTGCGATTTGCATAATTCACAAAAAACGCACAGACACACAGGAATGTGGAGTAGGGGGAAGCTGGCCTCCATTTTCTTACTAGCGATACCCGCAGGTTAAGGTTGGAAGGGGGAGGGGCAAGGGGAGAGGGGAAGGGGGAGAGGGGCAGCTAGAGGCAGCGGCTGCTTCGCTAGCGATATATTTTATGAATGCAAATCCCTGTTCATTCGGATTTGGTTTACTTACTTACTTTGCGGGCACACACACTGAAAAATAGGAAGAAAGAAAAGTGCAGTGTGCGTGTGTGTGTGTGTGTGGGCGTCGGGTATTCATATTCACATTCATATTCATTCATATCGCAGTTCCATTCATGCTAAAAACTGAATCTGAAACTGAACTGAATATTTATTATTATTATGTCTCTGCCTTCTCCACCTAAAGTTTCTCTTTGTGCTTAACATTTTGCCAAAATACAAAAAAAAGAGGAACTGAAAATAAGAGTCTGGAAAAAAAGGAGCATTTATTTTGTTGGCCCAGTTTTCGCTTTTTATTTATTTTTATTGTGTGGCGGCGGCTTAAATGCGCTTTGCAGATATTTATGCCTGCCAACTGCTTGGAAAAGGGACGCGGAATATGTTTATTTCGCACACACACACACACACACACACACACACACACACACACACACACACACACACGCCTCCTCTCCTCTCCCCTCTCATGCAAATTTCCAGCTCATCTGCTCGACTCAGTTTACACTTTTGTTTTCGTTTTCTTGTGTTTTATTTTATTTCACTTGATTTCATTTCATTTTTGCATTGAGAATCAAAGTTTGCCATTGTTAAATTATCCAGCGACAAAAGAGTTGGCTTACTGCCACGCCCCTTTTTAGCACATGTGGGCAAAACGTATGTGTGTGTGTATTTTTGTGTGCGCTTAAAATATTCTAGTGTTTTTTATTTGGAATTCATTTTCACTGACAACGCAATTTTAGTTTCCCTTCAACTAACACTTTTTCTGCTGTCTCTGTCAATCTGTGTTTTTCAGCGAATTCGTTTTTATTTTTATAATCTGATGTTTTTCTTGCTTTTTTATTTGATTTTGTAAAATTGTAAATGTAACCCAGCACAAAAAAATATAATGATTAACAGCATTTGTTTTGAATTCGTTATATTTTCTATAAACTACAAATTGAATGTAAATTTGAGTATCCATAAAAACAGTTTAAGCCATGAAACAATTGCTGAATATTTTAATATTCAATTTTTTCTAGAGTTATTAATTTTGAGAGCTAACAGCTTGCATAAATAGTATTCAAGGATGTAGTATATAGAGTATGTAGACTCTATCGATAGTTTTTTGATTTAAATTTTTTTTCAACAATTTCAATTTAATTCATTTAGCATTTTTTAAGTCTTTTCTTCTTTGCTTAGCCTATCTTATTATTATGTTTATTTACAGATTGTGTTATATTCATTAACAGAGTATGTTATACTATTTACAGTGTATGTTGACATAAGTATAACAGCGAGATCTTAATCCCTATTCCAGCTACAATATGAATAGTTCAAAAATCTCAAATAAATAATACAATTAAAAAAAGACAAATATACTTAGGAAATTATTGACTTGTATAAATTTACAGAGTATATCAGAGTCGAGCATATGTTCTGTTATAGCACATGTAATCTTCATCTCATTATTAGCAGCTCAATAAATTCCAAACGTAGATTTAATTGCAATTAAAAATTAAAATTACACTCTTCCACCTTTCTCCGCCCATTCTGCTCCCGCCTTCGTGATCACGGAAATCGCATTTGAACCGTAAATATTCGTCAGACAGAGGCATTGATTATGGTTACACATGCATATATACACACATACTATATATCTCCGGCCTAAAAGCTCTTCCTGGTCGACCATGGGGCTGTCTCGCTCAGTGTCTGCATGTGGAGAGATACGAGTGCGGTAAGGGTGGTGAGGGGGGAGGGGAAAGAGAGGGAATCCTCTCCTGGCAATTGCCTGAAATCCTTCACGCTTCATCAATTCGCATTATTGTTGGCATTGTTGTGACTCTGTCACTGTCTGCGTGTGTGTGTGTGTGTGTGTGTGTGTAAGCACCCACATTGAATTGCAAATGTGTGTATGATGGGGAGAGGGGAGTGAGGGGTTCTTTAGGGCCATCTGGGCGCACACGGCGGAACTTCAACAACAAAATCACAAACAACAACGACAACAACGACGACCGCGAAAATCGAAACGCTCGAGAGTTGCGTACTTAAGCGAATTGCGTATTTATGTGTGTAATCGCAACTCATCATTTGCCAGAGGTAAGAGAGAGGAGGAAGGAAGAGAGGACAGAGGGGAATCTTGTGGTCCACTGATGGATTCGCTTGTTACCTTTTCGCATTACGACGCGAATGTCGCGCAACTTTTGGCTACACAACTCGCAACTTGTCAAAATGTCGACTGCGATTTATTTGCCAGCCATTTACATTTACATATTTTACTGCCTGCTAATGGAACGGTATCTCATTGCCACGCCCCCTTTGTAGAGGTGCAAAAGGGGGGTAGGGAAAGTGGGAAATGCATTCATCTCTGTCCATATGCGGCTATAAAACTATTTTTAGTGTCTGGGCCATGTTTGTGACACTCGCGAAGCCACGAAATAATAATTTACTAGATTGCCTTGAGTAGGGTTGCCACTTGGCTGGCACAGGGTTGTCGCTTGGCAGTGTGTAAGCGTTAGTTATCGCTTGGTTCAGCTTAATACAGTAAGGAAAACTGTGAACGCTTCGTATATACCTTCACTACCTTTTAACTTGGCCCAAACTGCAATGATTTTTGACAGGAATAAATTTTAAATTAAATATAAATTTGTAGTTTCATTTCCAGCCAGCTCAAAACAATTTTAACATTTTTTTTATCTTTTTAAATTTTATATTAATTAATTTAATGCCGTTTGTTCATTTTATTTATTTTTAAGTTAATAAATAACAGCTTGCTTGGCAAATACTGCAAATGGTTGTTAACTTGGCCAACTGCTTAACTGTTTGCCCGTTGTAAATAAAACAGATAAAACAATTTGATAAGTACTTTAATTACTTTTATTTAATTTCAGTAGCAAAAGTAGATAAAATGCTTAAATCAAGAGTTTTATTGCCTGCGCTTTTATCTTAATTGATAATGCTCTTTATCTGCAACTGCAGCACTTATCTCTCTCTCCCTCGCTCTCTTTCTCTCCCTCTGTTATTCTCCCTCCAACTATGCTGACAGTTGTTTGACATCAAAAAACTTTGACCGACAAATTTCATTATATAATTTCATTTGCAAAACAATTTGCATTATTATTTGAACACGGCCAACATTTTCGGCTAAGCTAACAGTTTCGACCAAACAAAAGGCAGGCTAAAAGGGGGGGGGGGGGAGGGTTGGCAGACTTTTATAGCCAGCGCTAAAAGCCAAACAACAAGGAAATGTTTTTTTGTTTTGTTTTGTTTTTCTCTCTATTTTTTTTTCTTTTAATTAAATTGAAAATGTTTTTGCGCCCAATTTGCCTACGAATAGCGAAAATGTTGAATGATAGCCGCTTGACAATGGCCCAAAAGGGCAAAGGGTGGGGCAGGGGCAGGGGGCAAGCTAAGGGGGTGTGGTTTAGAGGCGTGGCTTTACATATATTTTATTTGCTTTGCTTTTTTTTCTTTAATAAAGTAAATCGATGTAGAGCTTGAGTAATTTGTACAAATTGCGCCTCACACACACACACACACACACACATTGTGTATACACAGAGAAAAGCCGGAAATATTTTTGGTAAATTTTCATTTCAATAATAAAAAATCTAACAAAATGTGGCAGCGTGGAAAATGCTTTTCATTTTGACAGCTCGCTAAAACATAAGCTAATGTACAGATGGAGAAAGAGAGGGAGGAGAAGAGAGGTCGAGGGAGAGGGAGAGACCACTTATTGATGACCTTTAAAGAGCAATCGAAGCGTGGCGAATGCGGCGTATACGTGATGTGTTTGTTTGTTGCCTCTGTTTCTGTTTCTGTTCCTGCGCTGAGTTTCGAGGCGTTCGCTCATTTTGTGCATTCATACGGCCATTGACAAAGCTGTCAGCGTGTATTGATTTATGACCAGAAACTTCTACAGCAACAACAATGTGAAGGAGAAGAGGAAGGAACGGGAAGAAGTAGAGCAACAACAACAAGAACAACAACAAGAACAAGTTAAACTTCCTTTCGGTAAGAACTCAACCAAAAGACAGACGCCATAATTTGTGGCGCTCAGCAGGAATCCGGCCTAATGACAGGCAACAACAACAGCAGCAACAACAGTAGCAACAACAACAACGACAGCAGCAATATGAGGAGGAAGAAGAACGCAAAAAGCATTGTGCGAGAGCTTAAAAACAAATCGCTTTTCCTGCCACAGTTCCTTGAATCTAATTAGGTAGCTGTATCAATAAATATCTCGCTCTCACTCTCTCTCCCTCTTTGTCTCTTTCTGTCTCTCGCTCTAGCTAACTATACCTTTAGCTACTTATACAGCTTGTCAAATAATTGTTTAGACAAACCAAACATATTTTGTTATGCAAATAAAACTTATTTTTTTCCTTGTCTCGTAGAACATTTAAAAAAAAAACGTGAAAACATTTGGGCCATAATTTTTTTTTAAGTAAGAAACAGATTCAAAAGATTAGCATATTTCTTATTTATTTTTAAAAATAGTTTAGATCAATATATCTCAAATTTTGTTATATTTTTTTATTTGTTTTAAGAGTCATAAATAATGGCAAAAATGGCAAAAATAAATTTCGTTAATTTGTTATTTTGCTCAAAACAATAACTTGACTAGCTCTGTCAGTTTTCTTTCTTTTGTCAAAATAATTACTTGACATACTGTATGCATTTGTATCTGCAACACAATGTATGTAATTTTGTGGGCCCAGTGTCAAGTTTGCCATTTGTTGTGTTAAGCGCACATGCTTAACACGCAAATAATTGAGCTATTCTTCCCCCCCCCCCTTCCCCACCCGCTCTCCTTCCTTCTCCCCCTTCCACGCTCCCCTTCAGATGGAGGAGGGGAAAACTGCTGCAGCTTTTGGGGGCAGAGAACAATGCCAATTGTTGTGTGCATGCTTTAAGTCTTCACACACACACAGACAAGACATCTGCAGCTACAGCTACAGATACAGATACAAAAGTATCTGCAAGTGCAATGCTGTTGATTATTTGCTGAAGCAAAGCTTTCGAACGTGTTGTTACCCATTGTATTAACCTCTAATTGCAGTTGTTGTTTCGGTTGTTGTCGTTGTTGTTGTTGTTGTTGTTATGGTTGTTTGTAGTGCACTTTTGGCACAGCTTGTGGGTGAAGAGAGCGGTAGGGGGTGGGGGGGGGAGTTGAATGCTGCCTTAGCTATTTTAATTAGTCTATTGGATGCCGAAGCTACAACTGCAGGTGTTATTTTCACGCTCGTGTTAATTGTTGTTGTTGTTGTTGTTGTTGTTGCTGCTCTTGTTCTACAGCTGTGCATTTGACATGCACTCAACCACACTCACACCTACACACACACACACACACACATTTTAGGCCGACGGCACTTTCCGAAATGCAAACAACGAAAATGCACACAATTTTGTGGGCTGCCAATGTGCCACGCCCATGAAATGAGTTTGCCTCTCTAAACAACCGCAAGCACATATCAGTAGCATACCAGGCAGCTTATAGATATAGGGTACATATCGATAGATAAATAGTGAATAGAGAAATGTATCTAACTCAGTTGTCAAACTTGAATTTAGAGAAATTCTGAAATTATAACTTAAAAATATTTAGGGTGTTCACTTTACCCTAGCAGCGTTGCAGATTGAAAACGTTGCAAGCTTGCTACGGGAACAGCGCTTCACGTGCAACGCGTTGAACATATTCAAAAAAATGTAAACAAAAAACAGCACACTGTGGTTATGTGCAACGCTTTACACATAAAGCGCTGTTCCCGTAGCAAGCTTGCAACGTTTTCAATCTGCAACGCTGCTAGGGTAAAGTGAACACCCTAATTGTTTCTTTATTTTATTTCAAGCTGGCACTGAAAATAAATGTTATTGATCAAAATTTCAACTAAAAAAAAAATCACATATAAGGACTAATGCGATTTTTGTTTCAAATACATCAAATTGTTTGTAAAAACAGTATCTCCGCAAACAGCAAATAAACTTATATTTGAGATTTAAAAAATTTAAAGTCTCGAAAGACTTTTATTTGTGAGGAAAAAAATAAAAGTTTCCAATAACTATTATATTTGAATTAAAACATATAAGTCTTTAAATACTTTTATAATTTGAAGTTGTATATAAAAGTCTTTCTGGAATATCTTTGTTAATACTCAAGATAAACATTCCAAGTTTTCTACATATGTAAATTTGGTTATCAAATCAAATTTAAATTTTATTTTTATATTTATATAATGAAAATCAATACTAATCATTATTTATAATTTTTATTTTTTCAATCAAAAATAATTATAAAGTAAAAGTTTTTAAGTAAATATTAAAAGTAATTTTTTTTTCCTGATTTCAAGTTCTAAGAGTTTTTGTACTAGGCTACAGGTATCTTATAGTCGTATATTATATTAATTACTCGCTCGTTGTACAAATTGTTTTCTAATTCAATTTGAAATATTTGATTTTAAACATTAATACTCATTAAAAATGCAATCAATGGCGATTTTTGGGTTAATTTATGTGCAGCTCTTGAACGGAAATGTTATTTAATATGCTGAATGTGCATTTGGGAGACTTCTCACATTGCAGTTACACCTTCCCCCTCCCTCCCTACAGAAGTTGGTGCCCCCTTTGCCTCTAAAGAACTTTTCTCTGTTCGCAGATAATGCAAATAAACGAAAAACCGCTAAATAATGCAATAATAAACAGACTGCGTTTTATGTTTCGGTTCAGATAATGCTAAAACCAACAATTGGTTAGACACAACAACAACAACAACTACAAGTACAATAATAATGCAAACAATAATTTTGTGGCTAAAACCTGTTTGTTGTTGTTGCTTTGTGGTGGCTGCATTCCAATTTTCAGTCTAAAAGCCGAGCAATAAATGTGGTTTCATTTGGTTCGATTTGTGGTTGCTTCTCTCCCTCTCTCTTTCTACCATTCACTCTCTCTCTCTCCCTTTGCTTCTTTTGTTTAAGGATATTGCAGTTTATGAATTCATCGCCATGGCAACGCAATTTTCATTGGATATTGCAATTTTTCGAATATGTTTTTCGGTATCGCAATGTGAATTATTTGTGCGAAATTTGCATGCACAACGCTTCGTTTAACTTTTGGCTTTTCTTTTCTTTTCTTTTCTTTTCTTTTATTTTTTTTTGCCATTTTTCGGGGCTTTTCTTCTTTTTATTTCTGTGCATTTTTGATTTTTATGCATTTGACACGTTTAACATTTTTTTCCGCAATTCCGTTGCATTGAGTTGTGTCGACGTGTCAAACGATTTTCAGTCGATTGTCGAGTGCACAAATATTGCTCATACGTCACGTTGAACTTGAGGAACAAAAGTTTGTGTCGGGGATTACTTGTGTGTAAGCCAATTGACTTGATTTACTTTCGTTTCGGCCATTAAGAGTATACCTCGGGAATCTTTCAACTCCAAGGAGCAACAGCAATTTGCATACCACACAATTTAAAAAACGATGCGAGTTTTAAAAGAAATCTATCTATCTACAGAATCTATCTACATACTTACTTACTTTGTCAAACTGCTGTTCTTATTGTGGATCAAAATCTATCCCAGGACACAACAACAACAACAAGAAGAAGAGCCAAAACAACCAGCAGCTAAAGTAACAACCAATTTCCCTTTCGAGTCTCAAGTGAATTTTCAACTTTATTGTTTAGTTGTTTGGCAAATATCGAAGAGACCAAAAGCATCACTTTTCACATACGAAAGATATATCCATAAATGCACACACACATGGATACTCTGTTAACCCTTAGAAACCTGCTGTTGGACACACTTTAAGCCATGCAGAAAACTTTTCACCCAGTTTATAGAATCGAAAGTAGAAAAGGAAGCAACAAAAACCAAAAAAGAAAAAAAGAAACAAGAAATTGAGTTGAAAATGCTGACAGGAAACTTTCAATCAGAAATGAATTACTTTGAACTGTTTGGAAGGAGAAAGGAGGGTGGGAGGGGCAGGAGGGGCAGAAGCAGTGCGGTGTCAAGTTTAAGAAGCCATGAAATAACATTAATTTGTTGCAAATACGCTTTGCCAAGTTTTTAAGTTGAATTAATTTGATTAGCTTATCGCTCGTTCAAAGTTGAAACTTCATCAGCATTTCGAGCGTCTGTTCAAGTGCCTCAAGTGGGCGGCAAGTGGGCCACAAGTGGGCGTGGCACAATGCCAAACTTGACGGCTTGTTTGTATGTGTGATAGAGAGAGAGAAGGAGAATATCTGTGTGTGTGTGTGTGTGTGTCCTTGTGTGACAAGGACCTGGACTTGCAATTCTACAAGGCAATATACGAGAGAATTTCTGTATGTGTGTGTGAGTGTGTGAGTGTATGCTTGTGAGTGTGTGTGAGTGTGTGTACCACATTTACGACAACGACAATTCAAATTTTATTAGATTACATGAAATTTATGTGGCAATCAATTTACAAAAAAATAAAAATAACAGCAACAACAAAAGCGTTAGACTTGTTAATACCCTGTAAACTATGAATTTCAGAGTTTATTAAATTACATAAAATTTATTTGACAATCTATTTACTAGACATAAGAGTCAAAAACAAAAGTGACTAGACTAGGCGATACCCTGTAAAGTTATTTCAAATATTTTTTAATTAAATTAAATTTATGTGCAAGTAATTAAACTAAAAATAACAAAACCAAAAGTAACAGACTTGTTAATACCCTGTAAGATATGAATGTGGAAGCAGCTGAAGAGTTTTATATAACTTAAAGAACCTTATGCTACCCCACGCTAATTTTTACAGGGCATAACTACTGAGTCTAGTAGCTAACTTTGGGCGAAGTGAAATGCAAATGACGAAGGACTCGGCAAACATTTTAATAAGGCATTTTCAGCTGGTTTTTTTGGTTATTTTTTTTTTAACTAAATAAGTCAAATAAAGAGCGAGACAGAGTAATAAGGAGAGAGAGAGTGAAAGGAAGACAAAGCAAATGGCAGATGGGTTCAAAGCAAACACAAAAAAATGCAAAAAAAAAAAGAAAAGTAATATTTTTTTAATGCGGCAAGTGCTTGAAATTGATAAGGCTGTTAGACCACACTGAGTGTGTGTGTGAGTGTGTGTGTATGTGTGTGTGTTCGAGTCTGTTTTGCATTGTTAGCAGCCACAAGCCAGACACACACAAACACACACGCACACACAAATACACACAACCACAACCACATAATAATAACAAGCGCAAAAGCGAGTTGGCAAAAATGGAAATACAAATTTAAATTGTGTGTTGCCTTGTTAAATATATTTGCCAAGCAAACACACACACACACACACACATATTTACATCGCACATATACATATACATATCTAATCACTGTTTGTTTACATTACTTTTGCTTATTTGACTCACTTTTTTTCATTCCGCTTCTTTTTTTGTCATTTACAGATTGGTTGAAGCTCTAACGTCATGGTATGAAGGAGCCGGCGAACACTTTGGATGAAATTGTAAGTCCCATTGCAGTTAAAATTCCCACAGACAAACGGACGGACAGACCAACAGACAGTCGAACAGACAGTCAAAATCACGACAAGATGTGAAAAACTACTTGGCTGCAGATAAGTTAGCCCGACAGTAGAAGACTTTGTAATTATTGTTTTGTTTTTATTTATATAATGTCAATTAAATTCAGCTCATCAAAACTACCTTTAAAAATTAATATAAAATTAAGTATTCTAACACGGTATTGATAGGAATTATATATAAATTAATTTAAATCTAAGGGTATTAAAAAAAACTATTAAATGATCCAACATTTGTTGGTCAAAAACCAGAAAAAACCCTAATCAGATCAAAAGGTATTAGTAGTAGTAGTAATTAGTGGTAGTATGATTAAGGTCAGGAATTTCTCAAAAGGAAAATCCAAAATGTATGTATTTATACGTTTGTTATTAAAAGTGCTTTCAGACGAGGATTTTTTCACCGACACTTTTTGTCAAAAAACTGTCGGTGTCGTGTAAACAGTCAGAATTTTAAAAGCGCCGGCTTTTCACCGGTGTTCACCGATGGAAATAGAACACGTCCTAATTCCATCGGTTTTTTGTGTCGGTCAAATGCCTACATGATTGAAGCACTTTTTTATGAAACATTTCAGACTGTGACCAGGTTCTGTGAGAAAAAAACCGATGGTATTTTTGTATGACAACCGATGCGAATTATGTGAATGGCAAAATTCACCGACGGTGAAAAAGTGTCGGTGAGAACACGCTCGTCTGAAAGCACTTTAAGTGATGTAAACTCAAATTAAAGACCGAGATGTATTTGTCTATCAAAATGCTAAAATCGTCAAATAAATATCGAGTTTAATTTCTTAAATCACTAATTACATCACAAATGTTAAATTACTTACGTCAATATTAAGTTTTGACAAACTAAAAGTCGTTATAATTTTCCTATGCAGTGTCTAAAATAAAAGTCCAGTTGTTGCACATATTGTTCCGGAGCATGCAACTGACAAGGGGCACGAACATATTCGTAGCATGGACAAGGGAGGCAAGGGGGGAATTGTGAGAGGGGAACATATCATAAAGTCAAATGCAAAAGCAATCAAAATGCCAGTGCGACGCCTGCAGGTGGCCAGGCCATTGGAGAACGGGGAGAGAGGTGGTAAAAAAGGGTTACGATATGGCAACATGTGGCAGCCACAAGGGGCAGCAGCAACAACAGCAACAACAACCAAGAGCTTGGCATCAGTTTGCCCAAAAAAGGTTTGCTCTCAACGTTCTCTCGTAATTGTTATGTAAATGAGTTTTACAATTTTTGCTTAACGAAAAAGGTCAAAATGCGCGACACAAACACACACAGACAAAGGACACGAGACACAGGACACGGCACACGGCACACACAGGACATCGGGGACACAAAGACAGACACAGAGGATTCTCTAAGCTCAGACCGAGTCACAACTTCAGTCAGTCAGTCAACAGTTTTCTGTGGTTTGAGGCTGATGATGATGAGCACAACACACACACACACACAAACACACATACAGACGGAGGCAGACAGGCTTTGTTTTGGTTGCATGCCTCAGCATGGTAATCCTCTACCTGTCTCTCTCTCTCTCTCTCTCTTCTCCTCCCTCAGCTCAACGTTCGGCGAGTTCTTTATAAAATTGCAAATCAGTTTGAAAGTCAACGACAGGTTGTTTTACTTCTCTCTTTCTCTCCCATTGTTGTTGTTGTCATGATGATTGTTGTTGTTGTTGTCGCTATTGTGGCTGCCAAAACAAGCGAAACAATAACAACAACAACAACCAAGTACAACAAAACATTCCCTGCCTTTTGCGTCACGTTCCACGGTGTAAACATACCAATTTATATGACTGTATTTTAGTAATAAAGTTGCCTGTCATTTTTGTTGTTGTTGCTGTTGTTGTTGTTGCTGCTGCAGTGGCAAACTTGTTGTTGACTGGAAGGAGCATTTGGGGGAGGGGAAAGGGACGGGACACATACGAAAGTTAATAACCGTTTAGCAAGTAAGCAAAGTTTCCCACACCACCAACATTTTTGGCGGGATTACAGTGAAATTTTACGATTATGTTTTGCTAGCACTCAGTTTATTTTGGCTTTTTCTTTTTTGGCCAATTTTAATGACTGTACAGAATGTGTATAAAGCGAATATAATGCGCTTTGGGATTAGTAAATTGATTTAATTTTATGGTGCATACTTTTGCGCGCTGAAAATGATGAAAGTTTTACTTTTACACAACATTTTTGATTTTAATATAAATAAAAGAAAAACCAAGTGTAAAGTTCGAATTTAATAATACTGGTTTAAATCCAAATAGTTTGTTATTAAAAAAAATTATTTTCAATAAACTAATATTTGTTTTGCTTTAACATAACAATTTGTGGTTCAAATGTAAACAAAAGAAAAATCTAGTGTAGAATACATGAAAATAGTTGGTTATCAGCATAGCTTAGAAAATAATACAATTTTGTGGCAGTCCCTCAATATGTTTAAATTCAAATAAAGTTTGTTTTTAAATAGTAATATTATTTTAAATACAATAATATTTGTCGACAAGGAGGAAATGTTGTTATGATGGAAATGCAATAAAACTTTGTTTTTGTTTATAAATATTATTTAAAATATAATTAAAAGAAGCTCCATAATATGTGTCACTGGAAGTTGCAACTTTTGTTAATTAAGTAGAGTTCTTGAGTCCTTGACAACGTTTCATAACATAGGCAGAGATGGAACTTTGTTGTCGGCTTAACGTGTTGGGATCATGCTACAGTTTCTGACAGCTTTCTAATTGCAACTCATGCAACATTCAGACTGTCCACCTGAGTGTGTACAAGTGTGTGTGTGTGTGTGCGTTGGAAAGTTTTCGAATGGCATTTGTTACGCATACGCAACGTGTTGCAGTTGTCCCTAACAAATTTGACATTTTAGCTGGCTTCATGTTAAATCCACTGCCAACATTAGCGAGATAAAGAGAGAAATAGTATAAGAAAGAGAGAGAGAGAGTGAGTGAGAGGGGGAAATAGAGCTAGTACATTTGACTGGCTTATTTCCTTAAGTGCAACGTCAGGTTGCGTGTCGAGTTGAGTTGAGTTGAGTTCCCCTTTGTTGTTGGCTAAATAAATGCCAAAGCATGGCAAAAGACAAACATAACCACACACATATACACATATATACACATGTACAAATACAAATACAAATGGAATGCCATACAGTTACAGTTAGATGGGGTCACGCACACACATGCAAATTGCCTGGTTGCAGATGTGACTCTGCAAGAGAGAAGAGCTTGAAATTTTAATGCATGGCAACCATTCTCAACGGCATATTTACATTTTAGCTCAATGTCAATTGTGTTTATAAATTAATTTGCAAAAAGACATATGTACAACGGCACACACACAGATAGAGAGAGAGAGAGAGAGCGAGAAAAGGGAGAGACAGAGACAGCACCCCAATGGCATTGGCAGCGAGTCCCCAAAGCAGCATCAGGCGGAGGCACAATAACAAAACATACACAGTGTGTCAAGTAACTCTTTTGACAAGTAAAAAAATTAAACTCAATTGTTTTGTTTTTAATTCCCAAGTAGTTGAGCCCTTGGGATCTCATAGTATGTTTTTTATAGCTTGTCCAAATAATATAATAAACAAATAAAAATATAGTAAATATCCAAGAATATAAGTAGTAGTAGTAGTAAATAGTTATTTTATTATTATAAATATTTCTTTCATATACACAGACTATAAGATATTTATACATAAAAGGAACTGATATATATATACATATTATTTTCTCAATTGTTTTCCATGATTATACAAATCGTTATAAATTTTTTTAATAAATAAATAAGGAAACTAAAGATTATGAATAGTTTATTATAATTATCTTTAATATTTATCCAAATTTTTTTTAGCAATCAAGCGGAATTTTAAATTCAAGAATAGATTTTCTCCAAAGTAAAATAAGTGAAGTTGTTTTTCTTAGTGTGGCAATAGAGTTTTTTGACACACTGTATATGTGAGCATGAAAAAAATGTGAATGCCGTGCTACTTAACAAGCTCGACTTTTGTTTGGAGGTCGCAAGGAGAGGGGGAGGGGGAGGTGGAGGTGTTGGGGGTAGGGTGTAGGGTGTATGCGACATATGTCTGTGTGTGTGTGTGTGTTTGCATGTGTGTGTGTGTCTCAGCTGACCCGACGACGAGCTAATGTCGCATTGTGTGTACTTTGTGTGTTGTTCTGTCTGTCGTCGTGACAGGTTGTTGTCGCTGCTCTTAGACGCATGCTATTGTCTCTGAGCCTCCGTCTCGTTTACCCTTCCCCTCCACTCGCCCTCTCCCCTATCTGTTTCTCCTGGACACCCACGCAGCGGCAACAGCGGCAGCAGCAGCTGCCACTCAGCAGTCGTTGCTTGACTTTGCCGTAAATATTTGCGCACAAAAGTCGGCAATGATTTGGCTGCAACAAACTGGCAGCAGAAGGTTGTTCTCTCTCTCGCTCACTCTCTGTCTCTCTGTCTGTCCCTGTTTAGTCCCACTTGCATTGGAGTTTATGTCACACATATACATACATGCATAGACACAGATAGAAAAAGAAGCAGACAACAGACAGCAGACAGCAGACAGCAGGCAAGTAGCTTAGCAGTTGTGCTGCAAAAATGACAAACGGCCGAACAGGCGGCTAATTTGCGCAACTGAACTCGGAGCAGCGACAGAGGCAGAGACAGAGACAGAGAGAGCGAGAGGGGCAGAGGGAGACACAGAGACAGGGAAGGAGAATGACAATCCCCTTACGACACTACGACAGTGGAACCCAATTAGAATCTGAATCAGAACTTGCCTTATATCATAATAAACCATATCACTTTTAATAGCCTTGACTAATTCTAGTACTATTTATTTTACTTGAACTATAGTTTCCATACACCCGCTGGTATTACTACTACTAATTAGATTATTCTTTTGACTACTACAACTACTTTTTGTATTCTATCTGCTACTACTACTTAAATTACTCTTTTTAACTAGTAGCTAAAACTACTCTTTTCTTTAATTTCTGTTATTATTTTATTATCTATTTCTACTACTAATTCTACTACTAAGTCAAATTGGGTTCGACTCGCGAGAAATACCAAAAAAAGTCACCCATCACCTTCATTTTTATCTAAACATTTGTATTTACATTCCTTACACTTATTTCTACTACTATTACTGTTACTACTTTATCCGAACATTGCTTCCAATTTTAATTAATTTTTTACTCCTACTCGTTGTTTCCCTGGCACTAAAAACTTCTACGTAACACGCAAAAAACTTTTTCACTAAAACTACGTGTTTTACCACTAGCTTCTATTGGTACTACTTCCTAATACTACTACTTCTTCTACTACTACTATTTGCTACCATCCCAGCCAAGATTTAATTCGTTGTTTATAAACATGTGTACAAAAAAAACCTTTAGGCAGATAGCGTATTAAATTGAAGCTTAATAGCTGAAGCACCTGCTAAGTCATGAGCCTGAACCACTTGTGAACCACTTTTGAACCGTTGCTTAAACCTGACAGCAGCTCGGAACCCTGAATCACTGAATCACTGTGCGATGCACGCACTTCCGAGCCGCGAAGTTTGTTCGTATCTTTGGCATTTGACAATGCAAGTGAGCAAAAGAGCTAAGAAATCCACCCAGCCACCCAACCACCCAACCACCCACTGTGTGGGAACAGCTGCAGTGGCCCGGTGTTCGGCTAAAGCGTCCTTCGTGCTTTCGCTGCCATCGTCAATTCGGCAGGCAGTAAGTTGGCCCAAACCGAAAGCCGTTTAAAGCAGCTGTGAACGTTGTCGTGTTCAGTTCGTTGTTGTCGGTTCTGAAATTCAGTTGTTTTCAGTTTCAGTTTCAGTTTCAGTTGTGCATTGACTGCCACCGACGACAGTTCAAAGCGACGCAACACGACGCAACGCAACGCAACGCGACGTAACGTAAACGCGTAACAACGTAACGTAACATAGCGTAACGGCAACGCAAAGTGACGTATAAATTTTGGTGGCCGCATTTCGCATTTCGTGAGTTATTAAAATGCGATAAAAGTCAGTGAATCGGTAATAAAGCGCTTATCTTTGGTCGCAATTACGCAGCGAATGGCGTGAGAGGGGAGTGGGGTGAAAAGGGGCGGGGGAGGGGGAGTGACAAAGCGAGTGTATTTTATTATATACATTGTAGTATCAGTGAATATCGCTGTGTGCCTGGCGCCCAATTACCAATGTACCAGGCAGTCAAAAGTAAACCATACCCCCTGACTTTTCTCCTGCCCCAGGCCGTGCTTGGGTGTGTTTGTGTGTGTGTAGTCAATTGTGGCCAGGTCCCGCATCTGTTACAAATGACAACGTGGCTCAGTTGTTCTTCTCTTTCTCTCTCTCTCTCGCTCAGCTGCTGATATTTACGATGATCCATCTGAGGTCGGAGGTCTCAGTTTTCCACAAATGTAGGCTGTCATTTGTGTGTCGCTTCATTTCAGTTAATAGTTGGCTACGTGTGCGGCATATTACACACATTAGTGTTGCCTCACACACACATCTCTCTCTCTGTGTGTGTGTTGTGCCGGCCTATTTGTTGTTGTTTTTTTCTCTCTTTGCCTTCTTGACTTTGCTTCCGCTTCGTGTATCTCTAAAACATTCAAAGTATCTGGCGGATGTGCCACTTGCTCCCGTGCTACTTTTGGGTGTTTATGACATTTAAATCAATATTGTCACACGTCATTCTCTCACCTCCCCCACACACTCTTCTCCTCCTCCTCTCTTCTTTCCCTTCTTTCGGCTCCTCTTGCTGCTTAACTCACTGCAATTTGCACAGATTCATTTGCTGACTTTTCAAGTGTCGCGCACTCATTGCAATCATAGAAATGCTACAACCTCCCTCATCCCTCCTGCTTCCTCTCCTCTCTTCTCCGCCCGCTTCTCCACTGGCCTGAATTTGCTTAATGAGCGCAATTTTGCCGTGCAGCTTCGGCCGCAGATACTCGGTCCCACTTATTTAGTGCTCATACGCCCCGTAGCCTCAGCAACGACCTGGCTAAAACTTTTTTTGGCTCGCATTACAGACACCGCTGCAATTGCAACGCCATCAAAGGGGGCCGAGAGGGGAAACACGGCGATGCCTTTTGTTTATCACTGTGTGGGGAGTTTGGGAAGGTCATGTATGTTGTCCTCTTCTTTTTATGCTCGTTAGTCGTAAAGTAAATGGATAGATTGTTTTAATTACAAGCTATGTAGAGAAAAATTGGGGAAATTAATATAATATATATTCCGTCTGATCTCAGAAACTATAAGAGCTAGATCAACTCGACTTTGGCGCTTCTACTTTATTTTTGACTCGTTTAAATTCCTTGTAGATTTAACCTTGTTTGACCCTTAAGCTAGAGCTAAATCTCCGAAAAATTTTGTTTTTAGTAGTGAAAATAGCCTAATATTATTATTTTTAATCCCACTTAATCTCAACAAGATCCAATAAATACAACAGTAGTTATGGCTGTTTTAAATATTTTGGTAAGCGCCTAAATGTATGCAACATTTTTTGAAAATTTGGAAATACCATCAATGGATATTTTAATTGATTATTGGGTATTATATAGTCGAGAACACGATTGTAGCCTTTCTCGTTCCATCCATTTTCGTCCTCTCTTGTCTGATCCTCCTCCTCTTTAGTCTCTGGGCTTACGGATGCCGTGCCTGCATAAATTATGTTGCATCGTGGCTTTCTGCTTACGAACTCGGCCCACATGCAACTCTATAATTTCTAATGCCGCAACAAGGATAATACGCAGCTGTCTCCCGATCCCGATCCCGATGCTCCTTGTCCCGTGCATCTGTTTTAACGCTCACTTGACTGCAACAGTTTCCACTGCGTTCCCCATGACTCTCTGCCCCTTCCCCTGCCCTTCACTCACCCAAAGTTGCGGCATTTTAATTTGTTAAGTGTGCAACGTTCATGTCCAAAGTGCCACTGGGGCAGGTAGCCCCAAGTTTGCCCCAAAGCTGCCGCAATTCTATTTACATTTCTGCAATTGTTGTTGCCGGTAAAAACTATTTTAGATACTCTCTCTCCCTCTCTCTCTCTCTCTCTCTCTCTCTAAGTCTTGTCCATTTTATAGTTTACAGTTACAGCTAACATGGCTCTTGGCCAGCTTTAAATGTTGGCCATTAGCAGCAGGACATCAGTTCCACATTCAGGACACCCCAATGAATTTCTTAATTAAGCTTAATGTGCAATTTTGAAACAAACTCTGGAATTTGAGAATACTATACGCCTCGTTGGGACGACACGTTCATTTCATTTAAATTTTCGGCTCAGCGCAAGGTCAAATTAAACGGCAACAACCTTAGCAAAAGAAAGCCAAAAATTAACAAAAAGAAAAGCAACAAAACAAAACATTTGGCAGAAATTGCGTTAAATGCCACTCCAAAAGTTCACATGCTGCCCCTCGAGCATCTAGAGCTGGACTCGAAGAATTCGTTGAATATTTACGCAATATACTCGTATCTTTGGCTCATAAATTTAAGCCATTTGCCGTTTTCCATTTTCCATTTCACATTTCACATTTTCCACTTTTGGTTACGGGCAACCCAAAAGGCTCGTAATGAAAAAAGTTTCTTGCAGGTAGCCCAGTTAATTGCATCACTTTCAAAAGAGTCAAGATGTTGGCTTTCATTTGGACAGCAGATGTTCATTAAATGCGATAACAGAATGTTATCGATTTGAAATAGATGAGAACTTGCAAAGTGTAGAGCCTGAATATGATATCATTCTTAATTAAATAGGTGTAATTGTTAACATTTAACAATTCTCTACATTTCAAAAAGCAATAAAAATATTATATTATTTCTGTTATCGATAGTAAGCAGTTTATTTTATTTACTATAATATTAAATACGGTATGTTCATTCTTAGGGAGGCAAGTTATTGATATATAATATTATAGATTTGTTATTCTAATAGTTTTCAAACAAGTTCGTTATTTATTCAATTAAATTTACTAGTTAATTTCTCACTTAAAGTTTAAATTGAGCTACTCTTTATTGTGTAATTACTAAAATGCAATTTATCGATACACTATTGATTATTACTACATACTAATATTAACTCCCAGTTAAATTATTGCCAATGTTTTCCATGCAAGTCAGTTAATTATTCATATCAAGAAAACAATTGAGATGACTTTGCCCTCGATTATATATTAATCGACTGTTTCGTTGACACCCAAGTCGCACCTTTTGCCACTTGACCTTCCTCCGTCCCCCTGCCTGTCTCCGGCATAACATTAGAGAGCTGATCTGGTAGTTTTGGGAGTCCTTCCTGTTCTGTTTTGCTCCATTGGTCCAACGGTCCTAAACACATTTGAACTCTTAGCACTCCACTAATCTGTCCATTGTGAGGCATTCCGAGTGGGCGGCATTTCCACTTCATAACTGTTTCGCTTCGACTTTTTCCCTCTCTCTCTCTCTCTCTCTCTCTCTGTCGTTCTTTCTGTGGGTGGGTGTATGCCAAGTGAATTTACGACCAGGGGACAGACACTTTTGGTCACTCATGGTCACTTGGCAAAGTGGGCAGCGATGGGTTGGTTCATGAACTCACCGTGTTCAGGTTAGAACGAGGCCAGAACGAACAGTTGGCCAGTTGGCCAGTTGGCCAACCCAACGTATTATACACCAGAGAGCATCCTTCACGATTACTTAATATTAATGACTCTAGATTTTGGCCTGGTCAAGTCACCAGCATCTCCATTTCCATTTCCTTCATCCCGTCTCGAACTTGAGGTTCAGTTTCATGTCGCAAATCTGTCGTCGTCGATGAAAAAGTTTCGCTAACCAGTGTTGTCCATGTAATGAATGCCTTTTGTGTGCGCCTTTTGACTTGGTTTACTTCAGGGAACACCAGCAGCCAACTTGGGGGAGAGGAGAAGAGAAGAGAAGGAGAAGAGAGTGGAGCTGTTTTATCTCTTTGCATTGTGTTGAATGGCCGCAGCAGAGGCAGCTGGAAATATTTGCTTAAGCAGATTTAACTACATTAACTTAATTAAATAGGCACTAAGCAGATGACAGACAGAGAGAGCTATACATAAGGAAAGTGAGAGAGAGAGGGAGAGAGATAACTGCTAGTCTTGTTGTTTTCTTGGAGGCGTTTGATTTTCGTTAGGCAGACATGGCGTATGCGTGATATTGATTGATTTCAAATTACATACAATAAATGCCGTTGCCAGTTGCTACTCAAGGTTGTTGTTGTTGCCATTTCTTGGTTATTGGTTGTTACTTGTTGTTGTTGCTGTTGCTGTTGTTATTGTTATTGCCCCGAGCTGCACAAAAGAGTTCAATTGATGTTTGCAAGTGGGTTGCTCAATGAATGAATCCGTCGTGTGGATTCAAATGCCATTTGAGTTGCCCCCAACTCAGTCTCACAGTCTCACATTCAATCTCTGTTCCTCTAACATTGTCTCCCCTCACTCTCTTACACTTTGTCTACCTCTCTTTGCATTGTTTTTGCCTTGCCACTTTCTCTCTATTTTCTGGCCCTGCAGCTGTTTGCTTGCGTTTGGTTTTGCTCTGTTCTTTGTTCTTTGTTCTTTGGATTGTTGCGTAAATGTTGTTTTAATCAAGCGGCAGACTAAACATTTGAGCTCTTATTGTGGTTGCCAAGTTCCTGTTGTTGTTGTTGTTATTGTTGTGGTTGCTCTCTTTCCCTCTCGCACACATTCCAATGTATATATTAAACATACGTGTTTGGGCTATAAAGCATTGCGGGTGCAATATTTGAGAGCTCGTTAGGAAATTGGATATATTCAGTGAGAGAAGTGTGCAAGCTTGACAATAACAGAACGCATTAACATTAACCTAAAGCTATGTTAGCTAAAGAGTGTTAATTAACATTGCCAGTAAAAGGATCTTAACAGAATATTAAGTTACGTAATGTTAATTGTGTTACTTTAAGCATAGTACGCAAACTCAAAAAAAGGGCTGGCGTAAGCCCAAACTCCATATAAAAAAAACACTGGCGTAAAATCAAGAAGAAGAACTTGACATTCATTACGCTCGGGTGTCCGCAGACTAAATAAAATAACAGAGCTGTTAAGTAAAATAACAGAATGGGCAGCACTGCTTGAAACAGCTGACAGGCCGAGCGAAACATCAAACTGTTTAGAGTCTTGCTATCTATCTATCTCACTCTCTCACATAAATGCAAAAAAATGGCTGGAACTTCGACGAAAAACAGCGACGTTGACAATAACGACGACAATATTAATGAATTATAAGCAAGAACGAAAACTAAAATTGTTTTTATAGACATAAACCAAAGACTTTGCATTTTTTCATTAATATAGAGGGAGAATCCACGTAAAAGGTTCAAAAGCGATGGGTGCACCCAACACGCGCTGTAGTTGCGTGCCATCGCATATTTCTCCTCTATTTACTTTAATTTGCATTTTTCATTGCCTATTCTCTCCTCTTTTATCCAAATCAGTTCTGCATGTTCAAGTTTAAAATAAACCGCCGCTGACGCGTAGAGTTACCACTCCACTTTTTGTAATTTGTCCGTGTTGCATTGGCAACACTGGGCTTACGCTCGTCGACTGCTAAATATTGAGCACTTTACGCCGCGTAAAATTTAGTTAGCTTGCGTACTAAGCTTTAAAGTTTAAACTGCTATCAAATTTACAGTCCTTATGTTAAAAAAGATCTTTACAGAATGTTAGGCGTTAAGCAGTCTTAATTTTAATGAATGTTAAAGAAATTATGTTAAAAAAACTTGCTGTTAACGTTCTTCAGACACCTTTTTTGTACTATCACAGGATATCTCTTGGTTTATCAACTGTAAATGTGCACACTAGTATTGTTGTTCATTTGATTGCCCACACATTGCATATAAATTGAACGTCATCTGACAGATGGCGGTCAAGTGTGTAATTAGCATTTGACTGGAGAGCAAATGCAACAAAGAAAAGCGATAGTTGAATTGAAAATAGTCAGTTGGTAGCTTACTGAAGTGCCAGAAACAGAGACAGAGTCAGAGGCGGTCAAGGTCAGGTTAATGGTTGCCCTTAAAGGAAAATAACTTGCCACTGCAACTTGTCTGTGCGATGTCTTTGTTTATTATATTTCCCAGTTTCTTTTCAACATTTTGCATAAATGGCAAACTTGAAATGGTTAAAGGAAAACAGAAAAACAAATACAAATGAAATCTTCACTGGGAAAATGGAAAATTGAGATGGAATATTGCTATGAAAACATAAATTTGGTTTCTCTGTGGTCAACTTTTATTGTCTCAGCAATATGGAAATGTTTGCTGTCAGCTTTCTTGGCCAAAAAGCAAATACGGAAAAGACCAACTCTTCGGAGTGCAATTTCAATTTTAAAATCTGACAAGAATTTTGGTTTGGTTGCCAAATGTTATGGCACAAATGTTAAATGCAAATGCCTTAAGCAATTATCTATGTATGACTAATTATACATATATCTGCATAGCTTAATTGTCTCACTCGGATAGTTATGATTATGAGATATCATTTGAGAGTGCTCGTAAATAATCAAAAGTCTACTTATTATGATGCACGCTGTGCATTTAAATCATTTAAATAGTCTTTTGCATAATTTACGAACCATTAAATCACGCAACGTCCACTTTCCATTTAAAATCGACGCTGGCGGCAAAAAGCATAAAGCAAATGCGATTACATCGTGCAGATAATAAACTGTAGAGCAAACCATACAAAGATTTACGCAGTTCTTTTCTTTGTTGTGAAAATTTATCAACAATTTGCTACAATATTCAAATATCAGATATAGGAAATCTCCGAAATATTCTTAAAATATTCAGAGACTTTTTTCTGAACTCTTCCACTGATAAACTTTTGCCTGCATTTTTAGAGTCATATTCTATAAAATATCATACTCATAAGTGCAGAGTCTATTGTATAAATAATTAAATATTCATTAATAAATTCAATCATTTTCCTTCGATCATTACGTAACTTTCAGAATGGCTTAATTTAATGACAATAATAACTTGTCACTTCTTCTTTTTTAAGTTTTCAGTAACCACAAAATAGTTGCTAATTTAATTTAACTGAGACCCATTAAAGAGACTTGAAATAATTGAAATTGTCTCCTTTTTCCTAATATTTCTAATGTCTAGAGGGTATAAAAAGCTGAGCATTTTAGCTGGGACATTTGAATAATTGTCATGTGGAGAGAGTCACTGACAGCCTGTCATGCAAATGTGTATGCGTGTGTGTGTCTGAGTTTCTATTCTAATTTCAGTTTCAGTTCATACTCGTATCATGCTGTTACTTAGCAGGGGACAGGGAACAGGGAACATTCTGTAATGCGCTGCAAATGGCCGACTGTGTAAATGTGGGCGTTATTCAAGTTAATAATAAAAGCGGACAGACGGAGAGATGGACAGACTGGCCGACTGACAGACTGGCCGACTGGCCGACTTGGCCAGGACATGCCAAGGCAATGTCCTGTGAGCCAAGGCAGTCGCAGTTCTCAAATGGACAAATGGCGTCTGCTTACCAAATTGCGCTTCATTTATTTATAATAATTACAACTGTAAAAACTTTGAACAGTCATTTGGACTGAGACCAGCGCAGCTGACGGACTCTCACTGATAGAGCAGGGGAGGAGCAGAGGGCGGGGAGGTGGGGCAATCAAAGAAGTTAACAACTCAAATATGCAGGCTAATAGCGCACATTTTCTCAGACACGAGTCCTGAAATTGGAACTATTATTTGTTTAGCAATCAGTGCCAACAATTTCCTTGCCTTCCTTTCTCTCTCTCTGCCTTTGTGGCACTTCTTTATCATTTTCTTATTGCCAACTTTAAGTTTGAATAATTGGCAGCAATTTGCAACCCAATTCCGACCTTGTAACCGCTTTGGCTTTTTGCGCGGCGTACATAATCTCTGGCCGAAAAAATACATATAAAAAAAACCAGTCGCATCAATTATTAATACGTATACGCACCGCACAACAGGAAGCGATGAAAAAAGACAAACAGAAAGAGAGAGAGAGAGTGAAAAAGTTGCAGCAATATCTTGTTTATTATTTAATATTGATATTGCATTCAATTATTTCGTACACAGTTACCCTGTAAATTTGATGTTTCAATTTGTTTATTATTTTCACGTCAATTATTCAAGAATCACAACGAGAACAACAAATGTGACGGACGAGGGACGGGGGGCGAGGCAAACGAAACCAATTCGATAGAGCATTAAATTAAATTTTCAAATTATAATTAAAAATAGCAGCACAATTAAATTGTTGCCCAAACAAAAATAAACCGTTTACACACACGAGTGTGTGCTGGCTGGCGTGTGTGTGTGTGTGCGTGTGTGTGCGTGCGTGTGTGTGTGTAGCTGTGTTTGTTTATAATTTGGCGCACTTAATTAACAGAAATCATTTGCAGGAGAGAACAAATAAACATATATTTTGAGAGGGGGTAGATTGTGGAGGAACCGATCTAAATAATTTGATTTGAATGCAAGTCTAAATGGAAGAAAGTCTTCTTAAAGATTTTAATTTGCTTCTTTTATGCCAGGGAGCTGAGCTCTTGGTATGCAAAAATCATGAATGTAGATAATTCCTGGACTCTAATATCTAAAAACTTTATTTTTGTAAGCTTTTCATTTTAATTATGCTTTTTCAATTGTTGATCAAATTCATTTCTTATTTAAAAAAAAAGATAAAAGTTTACAATCAGCTTTGATCCTTGTGTTAAGACTTTCTTTCATGCTCTTACTTTTTTATGTTAATTGATTTAGTCCACTTTTTTTATCAATTATCAGTATCTAGTATAAACCAGAGTCAAAGCTTCTAAAAAGCTTAGATCATATTTAAAGCTTTTCTTCATTCGTATAAACATTCTTAGGAGAAGTTACATTTCATTTAGACCGCTTTTCTTTCTGATTCCCCGGGGCACAGTCAAATCTGATTTGCGATTATAGTTTGATAAATGAATATCGTTTACAGTTTTGTGCTTTTCAACTCATTTCGAATGACAACAATATTATCATCAATAACTCAAGTGAAAAGAACTCATCATCATTTAATTTAAGCTGTTGCTGCTGTTTAAATTAAATTACTCCAGAGAGAGAGAGAGAGATAGAGAGAGATGGAGAGAGGGGCCATTTAATCTGAAGCTTTAATTGCCGTTTCGAATTCAATTGTGCGACCTTGAGGCCAACGCATTTTCATTCGAAACGCATTTTCATTCGCACCAAATAAACAAACGCTGACCTGGAGTCGCTCACGTGTAACCAGCCTCTTGCCCCTCTTTCCCCTCTTCCCATCTCTCTCTCTCTCTCTCTTTCTGTCTGCCCTTCTCTTTCTCTTTCTGCCGCTGCACATTGGGCGATTTGACGATTTTTCTGGCATAAAGTCGAAAAATTGATGGTAGTATTTTCAAAATGTGACTTTATTTATTGAATGTTAACACTTCAGTTAGATTAAAACATATTCTTTTTCGGGCTATGCGACAACTCTTCTCTTGTGGCAACTCTCTAAAGTCAGCTGTTTTGTAAAAGCACATGCTTTTGAAAATTTGCCAGTTAGTTCATTGTGTTTCAAGCGTAATTTAAAAAGCAAAGCTTTAATAAAGAATTCAAGTTGAATATGGAATATGATGCTCACGGTATATAAAATGATTATTTGATGTAATATGTATTAAAATTTGTGTCGACTTGTTCTTGTCGACGGTTTTGTTAAATGTATTTTTAGCAAAAAAATATGAAATGCAGTTATTTTCCGTGGAGTCATACTTATAAAGTGCATGATGGCGCAAGCAACTAAGTATTGCAAGTTATTAATTAAAGCCTCTAGTATATAGTGTTATTAATTTCTTTTGCGCATTTTTGCGCAACATCGGTTAAAAGTATGCTAAAATATGGTAGAAAAATCAGAGTTTTTCGGAATCGGATAAAAATGGAGGTGAACACATGGTCAAACTATGATTCCAAAAATATTGTTAATTTTATAAAAGTCTAATTAGCAAACATGTGAAGTTTAAAATATCTCACTTAATATTTCAGCGAATAAAAAAAGATTGTACTTTTTTCCTGAGTCAGTTAAAAAAAGAGGGCGAAAAAAAGATCCAATTAAAAAACAAAAATTTGCATAGATTCTACTTTAGCCTATTTAAGATTCGTGCCAAATTTCAGGTCTTTAGCTTTATATTTGGATTTTACATAAATATTTTACATGTTTTTCTCATAGTCGGGTGAGGAGGGGAAAGCTAAGGCGTGGTCCAAATACAAAAAAAAAAAATCCAAAATTGTATTTTAGTTCAACTAAGCTTCATGCCAAATTTAAAAGCTCTAGCTTTAAAATTGTAGTTTATGCCAGAATATTCGACTATTCGCCCATAGTGCGCTGCGCTTTAATTACTCTTGCGTAAAATTGCTTCGACTGCTGGCAACTTTGTGGAGTGTTAAGCGTTTGGCACGAAATCGTCAGGCGGCTGACCCAAAAGAAAAATAAAGAAAACCAGAAAGAAAAAAAAAACAGCAGCAGTTGGAAAAACTGAAGGCACAAAAAGAAAACGTCAATGGAAAACGCCAACACAAGCTCGAATGACGATCTGTGAAATTACAACGCGTCCTGGTTCCAAACACAAACACAAATACAAGTACAAATACAAATACAAAACTGAAGTCGAAACTGAAACCCATACCCAAAACTGAAACCTCAAACGTAGCCAGAACCACAACCGCAGCTTGCCTCCTGCCATCAATTGCCGTGCACGGACATCAACAAAATGTCAAGCAATTTTCTTCCCGCACCATGGCAAAGTGAGAGAAGCTTCGCGTGAGCGACGTATTAAGCCTCCGACTAAGTCGAATTCCCCCCCGTCTCCTCCTCCTCCGCTCATAGAGAGCAAACACATGAGTGTGTGCGAAACTTTTTTCCTACAGCTAAAGCCACTCACAACTGAAACCACTTGGAAAAAGCAGCTTTTCCACAGGACACGGCAGTGGGTAGGGGGGAACTGAAGGGCAGTGGAGCAGGCAGAAGGGGGTAAACTTCAGCTTGTACGAGAAACGCATCGAAAGTTCGAGTAATGTGTGCGACCCATAAACTAACTGAACTGTGCCCAATATGTCGCATTGCTGTGGGCAGCAGGAGATTCACCTGCCATCCAACCACCTTCAGCAGCACTTTCAGCAGCGCTTTCCACACAACTTTCAGCACCTTCGCTCAGTTGTTGCATTGTGGCACGCAAATTGCCAAAGCTGCGGCTATTCTCAAACGTCAGATCTTCGAATCGTGGCAAATTGATTACACACAACACCTTTTACCATGCCTCATACCACTTTAGCATTTCTCTCCCTTCACTCTGGATTTCTGCCTTTGCTCCCTCAGCTTTTTTCCTGCTTCAACTGCAGTTTGTTAATCGCCAAAGCTGCTGTTGTCTGCATTTTGCTTTTTGCCGTTTGCTGTTTGCCGTCTGGTGTCTGCTCTCCCCATAAAACACACTTCCGCAGTGCATATCCTGTTTGTAATCGATTTCAAAATGTGCAGCGAGGACGTGACGGCAATAACAACAACAACAACAACAACAGCAACAATCAAGGATTCAACCAGCGCCTGCGGCAGGACGAAGTGTCCGCAACTCTGAAAACTTCACAAGCGACACTTCAACACGATTGAAGAGCGAATTGTGCTCGAATTTGAGATACCCTATACAATCAGAGATTGCTGCACTTAGACAAATGTTAGATTTTATATCCTAGATTAATCTGATAGATATTAATTTAAATGTAATCTCCCGATTTTACTTCTACATTTTATGATTGACACCAATCGATTGATAATTTCGAAAGTTTGACTGAATTTATTGCTTGACTTGTTTATTATTTAATTTGATATATTCCGAATAAACTGAATAAATTGACCTGATGAAAATAAATGCAAATATTATCAAGAATTTATCTTGAATCTCCTTGACCTTATTTTGAATCAAAAGTTTCTCAAGTTTTCATTCCTTTGAAGGTCCTTTAGTTCCATCTTCTACTCAAGTTGTTTGACTTTTTAAATGGGTTTCAACTCTAAACTAAAATATGCTATCATATTTCTGCGATATTAATGCGAAAAGGACATCACGTGCGATTCAATGAGCTGCTTGAATACTCTTAAAAAATGCCAATATACTGTTACGGTTAGTGTATTGCGCATAGGAAACGTAGAATGAGAAACGACAGAATAAAAAAAGAGAGCACAGAAAAAGTACAAAAAATTAGCAATAAACGTGCGCGCACGCGATTCTTGCCCTCGAGGTCTGGAAGCAGTTCCCCTCTGTTCCTCTCTGTTCCCCTCTGTTCCCCCTCCAGCCCGCAGATCCCCTTGCCACAGCCCTGAAAGTGTGTGGCAGCAACTGGCGCTCCCTTGATAGCCCCAAGGCGCTGCTAAAAGGGCTAAAATCAATAAAATGCTTGTTGCTCAAGCAGCAACAACAGCAAGAACAACAACAACAGCAAGAGTTATAGCAGCAACAACAACAACGAGAACAACTACAACAAGAACAACACAATGACAATGACGACAGCAACGCCAACGACGCTTTGGACCTCTTTCAATGTACAATTACATTGGCTGTGGCATTGCCACACTACTCCATACTCTACTCCCACCTTTTCTTAGCTAACCCCAACCCCTATTTGTTGCCTCTTCCTTATGCCACACCCCCTTCCCCTTTCTGTACGCTGTGCAACATAAATAGTTGCGTTTTTTCTTTTCTCTTGTCGTATTTTTTATGTGGCGCAAATGTTTGAAATTCCTTGACTAAAGTTTTCTTGAGTTCCCCTAACCCACAATTACTACCCCCATCCCCTGGGGGATGAAGCTCTCTTGTCAGCGGCATAAATGGCTGCAAGAATGTGAGGCACATAGCTCGTTGCATGATCGAAATGCCAGCGAGTTATTATGACAAACTTTGTTAATTGGAAAATATGCGCAACCGAAAATTGTCGATTCTAACTTTTTCTATGCAACAGCGAGGAAATAGAGGAAGTGGCTGGAAGTGGGGAAAGTGACGAAAGTGGGTAAAAGCGAAACATGATTCAATTTCAATGCGTTGAACCACAAAGTAAAGTTAACTGACAGCTGGACAAGCTGCATGCAACTTGCAATTGAAAGCGGAAAAGTATTAGACTGCAAAGGAAAAGGAGGGAGGATTAGCAGTGTGGTGCAGTGGTGCAGTGGTGCATGGATGTGGTAGCTGCTGCTGCGGTTTTGTTAGCTGACAACCACAATTTGACTGCATTCCATTCACATTCACATTCACAACTCGTATAAATCAAAAGGCACCAATCAAATCTCGTCGCTGTCCTCGCAGCTTGCCACATAACCATGCCCCGATTTATAAATGTCAATGCTACTGATTTCATTTCTACTTCTACTGCCTCAGTTTACGAGTGTATATACACACACACATACTCGTATATAGACGAGAGCATGCATGACCTTATATTAGCCATAAAAGCGCCATAAATTGAGCTTCACTGTGCTTCCAAATGCAATTTCTGATACCACCACACAGAGAGAAAATCAACGTAATAAACATAATTAAATATTTAATATTCATGAAATGAGCATAAAAATTGTAAATCTTTTAAATCTTTTCACTATAAGAGAATATATTTTTAAAACAACTTTTAATGACTCACAGGAATTGCTTAGTAAATTCTTTTAAGCCCAATTTACACGATCGGTTTCCGACCGACACTTTACGTTAATAAATCGTCGGTATCGTGTGAACTAGAGTTGTATCGTATCGTTCGGACTAAGTTCGATTGAACTATTCACCAAAGTGAACGAACGAACTAAATCCCTGATTGTAGGTCTTATAGTTCAGTAGTTCAGTTGCTTAGTTCGTTCGTTCAATAGTTCGTTCGAGTCCTTTTATAGGTCAGTAGTTCGTTCGAGTCGTTTGAGTCGTTCAATAGTTCGTTCGAGTCGTTTGAGTCTTTCGAGTCGTTTGAGTCGTTCAATAGCTCGATCGAGTCCCATTACAGGTCAGCAACCTGATAAAGTAGACATTGACTTTCATACACAACAATATAGAATAGGTAAGCTTTTCATTATATTTTGTTAGCCTGTATGCTAATCTCTATTACTTTTTCTCGTTGGCAGGCAGACTTGGACAGATATTTTAGTCAAAACACAAATGTTACTAATATGCATGAAGCTATTTGTTTTTGTTTCTTATTTTTATTATCTTCGGAGAAAATTAATACCCAGACTAATTGGATTAAAGTATGAATTTTATTGTTTTTATTTTTAGAATCACAAATTGGCTTTTATTTTCAATACTATTTTTAAATAAACTGAGCGATAATGGGATTCGAACGAACTATTGAACGACTCAAACGACTCGAAAGACTCAAACGACTCAAACGACTCGAACGAACTACTGACCTATAAAAGGACTCGAACGAACTATTGAACGATAATGGGACTCGAGTCACCGATTGAGCTCAGTAACTGAACTACTGAACTAAATGACCGATTAGTTCGTTCACTAAAAATTGAACTACTGAACTAAATCCTTCAACTGAACTAGAATCGACAACTCTAGTGTGAACACGCAAAATTTTAGAGCGTCGGTTTGTCATCGAAGCAAACTTTACATGTGAGAAAGACATTTTTTGGTATTTTTTGGTATTTTTTGGTGCTTGTCAAATGGCAACATTTTCCATCGGTCAAAAAGTGTCGGTCGGAAACCGACCGTGTAAATTGGGCTTTAATGAATTTTTCACGATTTATCACAAAGAAAATAAAAGATTTAAGGGCGCTTCAGACGAGCACTTTTTCACCGACACTTTTTATCAAAAAGAGATTTTTTCGTGTCCGTGTCGCTCACTATCGCTCACCGATGGAATAGAACGTGTTCTATTTCCATCGGTGAGCGTCGGTTTTTCACCGACGCTTTAAAATTTTGTGTGGTTACACGACACGGACAGCTTTTTGACAAAAAGTGTCGGTGAAAAAGTGCTCGTCTGACCCGGCCTTTACTTTGCGAGAAATCAAGTTTGTCAATTGTATTTCGAAGTACAAAATACTTGACTTTTTTGCTCCGTGCACTTGCTGTTTGAGCATTGATCAGCTGCCACATTTGCCCCTCTCTGTCCCCAGCTGTCTCCCTGTCTCTCTCTGCCGTTCTGTCTCTTTCATTTCCTTTGTAGTTACGAGCTTTGAGTGTGTCCCATCAATATGCTGGCGTAGTGTGACCAAAGCCAATTGTGCAACGTCGCGTTGCTTCAGCTTCTGGCAACTGGCAATGGCAACTGGCAGCTGTTGACATGTCGCGCAGCAGACGGACAACATTGTACGTTAGTTGACGCCACCACCCAACTATCCAACTATCCAGCCACCCAGCTATCCAATTCCCTTTCTTTGCTGCCCCTCTAACTCACTCAGTCTTTATTCTTCTAGCTCCCATCGCATTCGTTTTCCGTTTGTGCCAACAACATGGCAACATTGTTGTTGTTGTTGTTGTTCCCGTTGTTTGCTTAGTGTTTAGTTGCCGTCGCGGATGTGGGCGTGGCAAGCGCCTTTTAGTTACCCCGGTCAGTTTGTCGTTGGCTTTACTTTTTTCCTGCTATTTTACTTACATTAAACTCTGGTGTTTGCCCCATTCTGTTGCCAGTTGCTGCCACAAGTTGCAAGTGCCGAGTGATTATGTGCACGCAACTCTGCCGTTAACTTAGGCAACGTTGTTGTTGTTGTTGCTCGACTTAAATAATAAACTAAGTAAACTGAGAAGAGAGTGGAAGGAGGGGCAGTGAAAGAGGGAGAGAGCGAGCGATACTTTCAGTTTATGCAGCATAATTTTGGGCTGAATATTTGTCAATACTTCTAAGTAGGCTACTTGCATGCCGGGTAGCAGTTAGTCGTGCAAACTCGGAATACATACAAAATATAAAGAAATGAAGAACGGAAGAAGACGAAGAGGAAACAGGAGACCAAAAGGTTTCAATTTATGCAGCCTACTTTTGGGCAAATTGTTTGCTATTATGTCAAAGATACATGCTTGCATGCCGGGTATCATTTGGTCGTGTATACTCTACACTTTTTGCTGAAGCAGTGTTAATTGTTGTTAGTAATGTTGCTGTTGTGGTTGTTGTTGCTGCTGTTGTTGTTGTCGCCCGTGGTGCCAGTGTTGTTGTCACGGCTGTTGACGCTGTCCGTTGCCAATGGCAACCAACACATTCGCATGACAAACACACGCACACACAAACACACACACACACACACTTATACACACGCCTTGGTGTACAAAGTATGCTTTCAATCAGGCACTGAATTGAAAATCCATTAACGAGTACACAGCGACGGCAGCTGCTGGTCGCAGCTTGAAAGCGACAGACAGAGAGAGAGTGAGAGAGAAGAGAGAGTGAGGGAGAAGGGGAGAGCAGGGGGTGTAGTGAAGTGTATGTGAGGGTGTCTGCATTCAAGTCATGGCTACGTTCGTTATATTTTCTTCAACAATAAAAACAAATTTGCAGCTGCAGCAGCTTGTTGCAACAACAACAACAACAGCAACAGCAGCAACGCAAGTTGCATGCAAAAATATCGAAAAGTCGCAGGACGAAGGACATGTGTCACACACACACACACACACACACTCTCTCTCCACACACACGTTAATATTACAAGTGTGAGTGCAATTTTAAGTAAATCATTAAAAAAAGCAAAAATAGTGTGACACTCTTCCTCGTGTGCGAATTCTTTAAACTTAACGAAATCAAAGTCAATAAACGCAACACAAAAAGAGAGAAAATTAAACGAATCGAAAGTGTGAATAAAATACAATACAATACAACGTCGAGGATGCTAACCTGCGTGTGTCGGCCCGTGTCGAGTAATCTGCCCAAAATGCCGCCCGCCTCAATGATGCCCGCCTCGAGGGCGTCCCTCAACAGCAACAACAACAACAACAGCAACAACAACAACGGCATTGGCATGGGGGGCGTCGGAGGCGGGGGCGGAGGCGTGGCAGGCGGTGTCAGCAGAAATGGCGGTGTCAGTCCCACACAAGTGGTGACATCCGAACCGAAGCTTAATGTAAGTAAACGGCAGACCATCAAGCACACTGAGAGAAAATCAATTGATTGAGACATTCACACTTTAAAATATACATATATGTATAAACAATCAAATACCATCAAAGTCACCGTTTAACTAATAAAGTGTATAGTTCGGAAAATTTCATTTTTTTACCAATAAACATCACTTTATTTAAACTTATTTTTATACGGAATTTCTGAATTATAAAGTCGGTAGATTATACGAGTATACAGAAAGAAATTAAAAACATATCTTTCATAAAGGATAATTATAAATAAATAAATTTTACGCTTCTTTAGCAATTTTAGTTTTTGCAGCAATCAAATACAAATGAAGATTTAATAAAAAAGGCAATTTCTAAAGTCAATTTTGAAAAATTTATTGATCAATCATCTTTGACTTTAAAATTGTTTAACGAAAAATATAGAAGTCTGCCATCTAAGCAGAAAAGTAAGCATTTCAAAGTCAAAACTAAATTGATTGATTATTTTTCGCACAGTGTACGGTAATCAGCACATGGAAGGTGGGGAAACTCAGGGAATTGAGGGCAGCAAATGGTACAAGTTTAATCTATTTATGCTTAGGTCTCTTTTGTTATTCTTCATTTTTTTCTGGGCATTAGATTTGTCCGCTAGACCCAAAGAAAAAAAAAATAAGAAATAATAAAAAGGTAGCAAATTAGCTTTCATTTTTCACACACATAAACATAACTTGATTTATGGTTTGAAGTTGTTGTTGTTGTTGTTGTTGTGGGCTTCGACCGTGACCATGGACAGGAGAAGAGGAAGATGTTGACAACTTGACTTGACTTGAAATGTAACGATTGCAGATAACGTTTATAAATTGTGGAAATTTCATTTTCACTTTGTCGCCCCCAACAACGAGGACAAGAACGTGAATGACACCTTGGAGCAGCTTATCCGCTGTTGAATCTCTAACGATCTGCACACACGGACGCACACATTATGACACTACACACATGCATATATATATAATCCACTAATCCCACCCACTTGAACCACTCTTATCCTTCTTCTTGCTTCGATCCATGCAGGTGCCCAGCAGGCTGACGTCAGCCGAACTGAGGGCGATGGCATTGCGGCAACAGCAGCAAATCGACAGCCAGCACCAGCTGCTGGCCACAAAGGAGCAGCGGCTGCGCTTCCTCAAGTCACAGGAGGTGCGCAGCGCGGTGGCCAGCGCCGAGGGGGAGCGGCTGCGGCGACTGCGGGAGCGGGTGGAGGCGCAGGAGTCCAAGCTGCGACGACTGCGCGCGCTGCGGGGTCAAGTGGATCTGCAGAAGACCTACAATGTAACACTGAGTAAGTATGCGAGGAGAGGGGAGAGGAGAGATGGAAGAGGGGAGGATGACAAGTGCAGTGGCGCTACAAAGTGAAGATGAGTCCAATTGAGTTAAGCACCAGGCGTGATGCAGGCGCTTATGTTAGTTATGTTAGTTATGTTAGTTGGCAGAAGTAGAAGCAGAAGCATCAGCAGGATTAACATGTGTTAAAATCGTGTTCAGTGTGCCACTCTATCTCTATCTCTTTCTATGTGTGTGCGTGTGTGTGACTTTAATTTATGTATGTGTGGCACTTTGTTATACCTCATATATGACACTTGGTAATGGTCCAAGGAAAGCTACGAAGGGTTGGTGTAGATTTTTTTATTTTTATTTTTATAAAAGAAAATTAAATTTTGAAAGTTAAATTACAACTTAAATGAAAATAAACTGGAGATGCCCCAAAATCTTAAAATATAATTTGCTTAACTGTGTCAATAATTTGGTATTTTTTAAATATAAATATATTTATAATTGTTGAATTGCCAATGTTTTTTGACAATTGTACGCGGATACTATTTACCAAGAATCAGTACAACTTGGGTTTCGACAACAACGTTTTTATTTTGGCAAGATTTGGTTAATAATATGCGGCTGTGGCTTTTTACAATTAGCTTCGCCAGATCAACAACGAGAAGATATGTACAATGCAAAAAACGCGGGAAAAAATGCTAGTGTATATGTATGCGTATGTGTATGCAATGCAATGCAACTGGAACCAGTACACGACAAGCCTGCTCATCTAGTTCATACTGTCCCGATAGTTATATCGATAGAAACGGATTAGGCTGCTGCTGAATCCGACATACTCCCCCCGTTGGAAGCCTGTCTTTCAACAGAGTCCTTTAGAGGCAACAAGCACAGCTTGTTCACTGCTCTTCTGATGACACCAGATGCTGTATTCAGATCAGCTACACGGGCGACTCCATCCTTGCCAGGGACCAGATGCAATACCCTGCCAAGCGGCCAGCGCATGGGTGGCAGGTGTTCGTCCTTCACGAGTACCATGTCATTAACGCACAACGATTGCGTTGGAGAGCGCCACTTAGTTCGCTGCTGCAGAAGAGTCAAGTATTCTTCGCGCCACCGTGCCCAGAACACCTGTTGCAACTGCGACACACGCTGCCATCCATCTAGTCGGTTGTAGTTCAGCTTGGTCAGATCAGGCTCGATGATACAACTTGGGGGACCACCGAACAGCAAATGCGCAGGAGTCAGGACATCTAGATCTGCTGGGTTCTCTGAAAGTGCAAGTAATGGGCGAGAATTAACAACTGCACAGATTTGGCAGACGAGGGTGCGCAGTTCATCAAAGTGCAACACCGAGCGGCAAACAGAGCGATAAAAATGGTGCTTGGCCAACTTCACAGCCGCCTCCCATAATCCACCAAAGTGCGGAGAGCGAGGAGGAATGAACTTCCAATCGATGTCATCGGCGAGGCAAAACTGCTGCACAGCTTTCAGGTGGGAGTCGCTTAGCATCAACGTTTTAAGCTCCAGCAACTCGTTCTTGGCCCCAACAAAATTCGTTGCATTGTCGGACCACATCTGACTTGGCTTCCCGCGAGTAGCAATGAAACGTTTTAACGCGCTCAGAAACGCCGCCGTCGATAGATCCTTAACCAGCTCCAGGTGCACTGCCTTGCTTGTGAAGCAGATAAATACGCTGACATAGCATTTCAGGGGCGCTCGCGTTCGAACCTCCGACTTATAGAAAAATGGCCCACAATAGTCGACTCCAGTGACCGTAAATGCTCGAACCGCTTCCAGACGCTCCTTTGGAAGACTTGCCATCATTGGTTCCACAAAGCTTGGCCTCGCTCGGAAGCACGTCACACATCCTCTTATCGCCTTGGTTACCGTTCTTAGTCCGCCAATTGGCCAATACTGAAGTCGAATCTTGGCCAGAAGTGCACGGGGTCCGGTGTGAAGATTCCTTTGATGAAACTGTACGATGAGTGCTTGTGTGATTGCATGACGCTGAGGCAGAATAATGGGATGCTGGCCATCATAATCCAAAGACGAATTGCAAAGCCGGCCACCAACACGAAGCAGTCCACACTCATCCAAGAAGGGAGCCAAAGCAGCGATGGAGCTTGACTTTCTCACATTCCCGTGAGACCGGATCTCTTTCATGTCGTCCCAAAGGTTCGTCATTTGCACAAGACGCAGAAGAATGCGAGTGCCATGATGAATATCTAAGACAGTTAATACAGGATTCCTTCTTCGCTTGATGAATTTGTAGACATAGCCAAATGTGCGCTGCATGGATCCAAATGAATTTGTGTGCTTACATCCAAGAGTGAGGTCTGCATGTGGAGATGTCACGATGAGTGCGCTCTTCCTCAATTCAATTGTAGGCTTTTCGGGAATGCAGGGCGCAGGCCAGCTTGGACGATCATCCACAAGATATGGCGGGCCATGGAACCAGAGATCGGATTGTGCCAACACTTCTGGAAATGCGCCCCTAGAGAGGATGTCAGCTGGATTCCTATCGGTTGGGACATGATGCCATTGCATGCCGAGGGTCAACTCCTGTATTGCAGACACTCTGTTCGCAACGAAAACATTAAATTTGAAGGGCTCATCTCGAATCCAGGATAGAACCACTGACGCATCGCACCAGCAATAAAGCTGGCTGCAGAAGATTCCGGTACGCTTGATCTCATACATCAGGCTTGCCAATAGCTTCGCTCCACAAAGTTCCAACTTCGGAACGGACAGCGTCTTCAAAGGCGCAACTCGCGACTTGGAGCACAGGAGTCTACTTGTGACAGTCTGACCTCTGGTGACCACGTAGACGCAAGCTCCATAAGCCTCCAAACTGGCATCGCAAAATCCATGAATCTCCACCTCAGCATCTGCGATGAGCACTACTCTGGGAAACGAGACGTGTGGAATGCTCTGGAAACTACTGCATAACTCCTTCCATGCCGTGTCACGTGCTAGAGGCAAACTTTCATCCCAAGTCAGTTGATCCTTGCAGAGCTGCTGAAGAAAAATCTTTGCTTTAGTTATGACTGGGCCTAATAATCCAAGCGGGTCATAAAATCGGGCAACAATAGACAGAACTGAGCGTCTCGACGGCTTCACTCTAGAGTCTAATGCAGAAAAAGAAAATAAAAGCGTATCAACTGCTGGGTCCCATACAAGGCCAAGGGCTTTGGTGACATCGCTTCCATCATCGAACTTCAAAAACTGTTCTCTGTTTTCAGCAGCTACTCCATCAAGGACCTTCTCGTGACTCGAACACCATTTGCGAAGCTTGAACTGGCCACGGGCCAATATAGCGCACGTCTGATCCATCTTTTGCCTGGCTTCTGCCACTGAGTTCGCTCCGGAGATAAAATCGTCAACGTAGAACTCCTGTTGTAGGGCCTTTGAACCAACTGGATAAGCATCACGCTCATCAATGGCCAACTGGTGCATTGCGCGTACTGATTGAAATGATGCAGATTTGGTTCCATATGTCACCGTATCCAATTTGAATACCTTTATGCCCTCCTCAGGCGAATCTCTCCACAGGATGCATTGATAAAAGCTATCAGGCATGGCAACTCGAACACAGCGGTACATCTTACAAATGTCAGCTGTTAGCGCTACAGGATATGTGCGAAAGCGAACCAAAATATGAAGCAGCTTTGGCTGTATGATTGGGCCGGCCATCAACACGTCGTTAAGAGAGTATCCTGAATCGGTCGACGCAGAGCCATCAAACACCACACGCAACTTTGTTGTGGTGCTGTCCTCCTTCAAGACGCAATGGTGAGGAAGAAAATACTTGCAGCAATCTATGGACTCAGGAGCAACTTGCGACATGTGGTTCAGATCCAGAAACTCTTTGATGAAAGCTGAATACTGCTCCTTTAGATGCGCATGACGGCCCAATTTACGTTCAATGCTGAGGAAACGACGATATGCCTGGTCATAGGAGTCGCCTAGAAGCTCTGCACTGTGCTTCAAAGGCAACCGAACCATATATTCGCCAGACGGCAAACGAGAAAAGTTTTTTACAAAGTGCTGCTCGCATTCCAATTCTTCCTTGCTGGCCTTTACCATGGGCTCTTCCAAACTCTCAATTTCCCAAAAACGTCGAACCAAGTCATCCAACCTGAAGTCCAGCTGAGCAGCCTCGCTGATAAGAGCGCTGCCAGTAGACAACAACGAAGTGCTACGATGCTTCTCAAAACCTCCAGTCACGACCCAGCCAAGTCGCGTCTTTTGAAGCAGCGGCAATCCTGGCAACAGCATGATTTGCCCAACAGATAGCAGCTCATAGAAAAGGCTCGCTCCAATTAAAAGATCCACTCGCTGTGGCTTGTTGAACGCTGGATCAGCCAGTGTAATGTTGGAGGGAATCTTCCAATCCGACGTGTCGATTGCGAAGCTAGGCTGACTGTCGGTAATAGTTGGGGCCACAAGGGCGTCAAATGTGGCTGAATACTCTGACGTTGACGACTTCATCTGAATTTTTACAGCTGATCCGTCAGTGCAAACGTTCGTGTCTCCGAGACCCGTGACGACGGCCGAAGATCTGGTTTTCTTTAAATGCAGCCTCTGTGCGAAACGAGAAGTTACCATGTGCAGCTGGGAACCAGAGTCCAGTAACGCTCTGCACGGAACCAAAGAGCCAGCGCTATTTCTCACCATGACCACTGCGGTGGCCAAAAGCACGACACCAGACTGAAGACCTTGGGCAGCAAGAGAGGTAGCAGAGTGAGCTGTAGTCGTCGAGGGCATACTGGCGGCAGACGATGTGTTTGCTGGTCCTAATGCCTGAGAATCAGAAGAGGTAGCAAAATGCAGCAGGCTGTGGTGCTTTCCTCCACAGGTGCGACAATGACTGCTGCTACATGAACGAGTTTGATGCCCTTTCTTTAGACAGTTGAAACATAGAGCCAGTTTTTTTACCTCCTTATGGCGCAGAGATGGAGACAAATTTGCAAATCTACTGCATGAATAGATTCCGTGGCCGCGTTCATCACAGAAGCCACATCCACCTTGGCTAGTCTCGGCCACAAACGCCTTTCTTGGGTTAGCATTTTGGTTAGATTTGCCCATATGAGAATTTGCTGACGTCGAATATTGTACGCTGTCCAGCTTCTGGCATCGTCTTTCCAAAAACTCAAAGAACTCATCAGCTGTCGGCACCTTGTCCGAGGAGCAAGCGTCATCCCACTTCTTTTGGGTTTTCACGTCCAATTTCTGAAGGAGTGTTTGCACAATAAAACATCCTGAAATCTGATCCGAATTGCCCAATGTCTTTAACGCACGCATATGCGAGTTGACCTTGTCAGAGAATTGCCGAAGTTGTGCCGCAGACTCGTTGTCTACCCTCTTGAGCCCAAGAATCTCCTTTATGTGTGCCTGGAAAACAATACGTTTGTTACTAAAGCGTTTATTAAGAATATCGAGAGCCACACGATAATTGGCACCGATAAAATCTAACGATCTAACCGCATCCAACGCAGGGCCAGACAGACATGAGCGAAGATGCTGCAGCTTCTCAATGTTGGTCAATTCGGGATCCTTGTCGACGACAGACTCAAACATTGCGTAGAAATTGGCATATTCCGTATAGCCATCGGAGAATGTAGGCAGCTTGAGCTCGGGCAAACGCGATCTATTAGCCACTATCACGGTTTGATTAAGAGTGTCATCATAGCGCCCAAATGTCGAATGTGGCGGGGCATTTGACTGATGTTTTTGAATAATTACGCGCACACGAGCCTCGAGCTTAGCCATTAAATCGTCAAAGTCATCGCGCACCTTGCTGCCAATTTCGTCGAAGTCGAGTTCTTCTAACGAATTATGCGCGCCGTTAAAGGTAGATTTAGTTTGCTCAATACGTAATAAATGCACTTCTAGCTCGACAGGGTCTAGATCATTAAGCTTGTTTGTTGATAAATCACTTTCGAGATTTTTAGCGCGCTCAAACAATGCAGACACTTTGCGTTTGAAAAAGGTCACCCTGTCTGCAATTCGCGCATCATCAGCGTTTGTGTTTGCCATGATGGCGCTTGGCAACAATGCAACGGCGAAAGAAATGCAAGCAACAACAAAAGTCAGTAACCGCACAGCCGCTTATGTACAAGCGTATGTATATAAGAAGGCTGAGAATGGCAACAACAACAACGAGCGAGAGTCTACTTGCGGTGCCTTTCCCAATAAGACACAAAGTATGACAATATGAAACTGTTGCTTTGCAACACACACACGCACTTATGTATGTATGATTTTGTTTTCAGCGAACACCGAACTTCACTGCACAATTGAATTAGCACAATTATTTAGCCAATCTCGCCGGGGCCTCCAAATGTTGAATTGCCAATGTTTTTTGACAATTGTACGCGGATACTATTTACCAAGAATCAGTACAACTTGGGTTTCGACAACAACGTTTTTATTTTGGCAAGATTTGGTTAATAATATGCGGCTGTGGCTTTTTACAATTAGCTTCGCCAGATCAACAACGAGAAGATATGTACAATGCAAAAAACGCGGGAAAAAATGCTAGTGTATATGTATGCGTATGTGTATGCAATGCAATGCAACTGGAACCAGTACACGACAAGCCTGCTCATCTAGTTCATACTGTCCCGATAGTTATATCGATAGAAACGGATTAGGCTGCTGCTGAATCCGACAATAATATATTTAAATATTTATATATATATATAATATATTTAAAATGTTTGTTTACTTACTTCTAAAATATTATATTTAAATATAAAATAAAGCAGAAGTTGTTTTATTAACATTTTAACAAGTCGAAATGAAGAAGATTCAGTAGAGTTTGCAAACTGTTCCTTCTTGTAATAATGTACTGTAGTTATGTATGCTGATACAAATACAAGAATGTTTTACGATAACAGGGTGCCTCGCAGTCGATCACACTCGTCTAGAGCGCTCCTACATGTTGTCCTTTATGATTGCCTGAAGTGTGGACTCTTGAGTTTGTCTGGCAAAGATGATATCGCTGTTACCGTTGATATTGTTGTTGTTGTTGGCCATTGTCGATTTATGCCACAACACACACACAACCACGCACAACCACACACACTCACACTCACTTACACACACTTGTCCACTTGGAAAAGGCGTTATGTTAATGAGGTTTCAGTTGCGTCATGTTTGGTGATAATTAGTTCAGACAGCAGCCGCAGGATGCGCAGACCTTTGGTTAAGGATGCTACGGGAGGATACAAATATATATATATACATATTATATATGTATATGACCAGATGATGATGCCGGGCTGCGGCAAGCGGAATGCGGAAAATGTGCCAAATTGTTGATGAGCGAATTTACAGAAATATGCTAACGATTAAGGCTGATGAAGGCCCAGAAACTTGGCTGGTTAATATAACATTTTGATTAGGCCCCATATGGGAGAAAGAAAGAGATAGATAGAGAGGGAGAAAGGGCAGCGGTAAACAGCTCTTTAAATACCAGTTGCAATTAGTATAGACACCTATAAAATACTTTATCAAAAAAGATCATTATAAAGAAATTTTTAGATTTAATAAAAAATGTTCTGATTGCATTGTCATTAGTATTTGTTTGGTGATGAAGAAAGAAAGCTTTGAATTATGGAGTAACATTTCAAACGGTTGCAATGCGGCCAACAACATTCTGTTCGCTTTGTTAGTTATGGCCACTAATGCATTCTCTTGCAACTCTTGTGATTAGGCAATGACTTGGACTCGATACGCGCGCTCTTCAGCGAAAAGGAGAAGGAGCTCAGTCTGGCGGTGGCCAAGGTGGAGGCGTTAACACGCCAATTGGAGGAGCTGCGACGCGACCGACGTTGTCCGGTCAATTTGCTGGCCACAAATGGCAATGGGGCAGCACAAGCGTTGCCGCCACAGGCGTCGCGGGAACTGGAGAAGCTGCGACGTGAATTGATGGTGAGTAAACAGAGACGAGAGAGAGTTGAAATAGTGTAGAAAAAGGTGCATGAAATTAGTTGGCACAAAGGCTAATTAAGCATTTCCGTTTCCCCTTCCGCTTCCCCTTCCGCTTCCGTTCTTTCTTTGCGTTTGTAGTATCGCAATCAGTTGTCCTTGCAACAGGATGCGCGACTGCACATGCAACGCGAGGCGTTGCAACAGCGGCAGGCGGAGCTGCGCTCGGTGGATCAGCGCATCTACGAGCTGCAGACGCGTTTGCAGCGCAAGAAGCAGGCCAACACCCATCACCAGCAGCAACAGCAGCAGCAGCAGCAACAAGAACAACAGCAGCAGCAACAAATGCAACAGCAACAACAGCTGCAACAACAGCAGCAGCAGCAGCAACAACAGCAGCAACAGTTGCATGTGCAATCAGCCCAATTGCTAGCAGCAGCAACAGCACAACAGCAACAACAACAGCAACGACAACCTGCAACACCCGCCACCAATCCAATGGCCAAGCATGGCGGCGTCGCTGCACTCAAGCAACAGTTGCTGCAGAAGCAGGTGAATCAACTGGCAGCAGCTGCTGCTGCCGCCGCCGCAGGACGCGCCGCAGAGCGAGCAATTGCCCGTGGCAGCGTCAATGTTGCCGCCGTCGAGCCATTTATACACACGCCCCAAAAGTCGACGATAACAACAACTGCGAGCTATTTGAGCGGCGGCAACATGCTTAAGCATGCGGCAGCAACGGCCAATACGAATCAGCAGAATCAGTTAATACAGGACTTGAGTCACAGCCATCTTAAGTTGAATCAGAATCAGGGCCAAGGCTTCTTTGCAGCGACAAGTGGCACTGTGCCAGCAGCAACAGTTGCTGGCAACAGCAACAGCAACAACAACAGCAGCAGCGAGAGCGATGAGTCCAAGTTGGCCAAGAAGCTGCTGACGGTGGGCAGCAACAACAGCAACAGCAACAAGGTCAAAACGGAGGCGGAACTGCGCAAGTTGGCCCAAAGCGAGGCCATGGACAGCACGACGCACATTTATGCGGAAGTGGGACCCAAAAAACGGGACAGAGAAGCGGCAGCAGCAGCAGCTGCGGCAGCAGCAGCGGCAGCAACAGAGACAGCAGCAGCAATCACAGCAACAACAGCAGCAACAACAACAACGGCGACTGCTGCCAGTCAATCCAAGATACCCAAAAGCATTGCCAGCAACGCCGCCTCCGCCTCCGCCCTGATCAGCAAGCTGAACCAACAACAACAGCAGCAACAGCAACTGGTTGCAGCTGCCAGCAACAACAGTGGCAAGGACACGCAGCAGGAATCAGCGAAAAAGAATGAAATATCGGTGACGAGTGAGACGTTGAGCAACAGCAACAGCAACGCACAGCAGCAGCAGCAGCAGCAACAGTTGACGGTGCACAGCATGCCACTTGGGGCAGTCAGCAAATCGGTGGCCACAAAGCCGTTGCAGGTGCAGGTGGCGGTGCCGCCGCGCAAGCCCATCAGCAGTGTGGCACCAACTTCAATGAGCAGCAGCAACCACAACAACAACAACAGCAGCAACAGCAACAACAACAGCGCTATTCCCAAGATGGTCACCTACAGTCCCAAAGTGAATCGTGTGGCGCCCAACGTGGTGGCGCCACCCGCTGCCGATCCACGTCCTGCGCTGCCGCCGAAGCCGAGCAAAATGTCGCCCACAGAAACACAGTCCAGCGAATCATCAGCAACAGTTGCTGCTCCTGGCACAACAGCAACATTTGGCAAAACGCAGCCAAGCTTCGGGCTGCAATCGCTGAACATCAATGACAATTTGCCCATTAAGGCCAAGCCATTGACCATACGCAAACAGCCGCTGTTCGAGCAGCCGCCCAGACTCAAGGCTGTCACGCCCATTGGCGGCCCAGGCTCTGGAGGCGTGGCCAAGCCCAGCAATCAGCAGCAGCAGCAGCAGTTGCAGCTGCAACGCAAGCCGGAAACGACGAGCAGAGGAAACTCCGTGGAGTCGCCACAGCAATCGCCCAACAGCAACTCACAGAGCAGCTCCAGCATGGATGAAACTGATCGAATGGCCCTCGCAGCACCACAAACTGAAACCATCAGCAACAACAGCAACAACAACAGCAACAACAACAGCAACAACAACAACAACAACATCAAAGAACGCGCTGTTGGCCAAAAACCAAAGTTGGCACGTCGTGTGAGCTTCGATCCTGGCCCTGTTGCTGGACGCCAGCTTGGAGGGGGAACTGGAGCTGGTGAAAAAGACGGCGATGCAGGTGGCCAATCCCAGCGCGGCCAACGACGAGGGCATCACAGCGTTGCACAACGCCATTTGTGCCGGACACATTGACATAGTCAAGTGAGTTGAACATTCCATCTATTTACTTAATATTTAAAGATACCCTGCAATCAAACAAACTAAGGTATGATAGCTTTTTACAAGGGTATGTTAAATACAGAAACTGAAAATATAACAAACAAAAATGACATAAGTATATGTTTTAAAATAAAATGCTGAAGGGAACAGAGGGTGTTCAAAAACAATTTGAATACATACCTGTTAAGCAATGATTAGTAATCATAATCATTAGTAATTCGATTATTTTTGTCGAACTAATGATTAAATTACGATTATTTTCGGTTTTGCCCAATTATTTAATGATTACGATTACAAAAAATTAAAAATAATCAAAAATTATTACAATTTTTTAAAAATAATCAGAAAATATCAAAAATAATCGTTTTGAATATTCGAATTATTTTTGATTTTTTTCTGATTTTTTCGGATTATTTTTGATTATTTCTGATTATTTATATATTTATTATACTATATTTAGTAAAAATCAAATTATTTTAAATTTTCACAATCAAAGTAGCGAGAATAATCAGAAAAAATCAAAAATAGTCCGAAATAATCAGAAATAGTATTTTTAATTATTTTTTCTGATTATTTTTGAATAATTGTAATAAAATCATAGTTAAAAATAATCTTATTGATTAGTAATTCTAAGCGAAATTTAACAGGTATGTTTTAGTCATGTGGATAAATAATAAATTCAAAATATTGTTGAATAAGCAAAAAAAGATGAAGGGAAGTAAAGCTTAAATATAGTTGATGCGATCATCTATTCAGTTAATATTCAAAATTATATCTTGATCAGGTAATAATCTCAGAAGATATTCAAGAAATAAGTTACGATCCACTGATATTTTATCAGATAACGTTTCAATTTGACTTTCTTTCTAATGCCCATTCCCTTGCAGATTCCTTGTGCAGTTTGGCTGCGATGTGAATGCCCAGGATTCGGATGGTTGGACGCCTTTGCATTGCGCCGCCAGCTGCAATAATCTATCGATGGTCAAGTTTCTGGTGGAGAGTGGCGCCTGTTTATTCGCCTCCACGTTGTCCGATCACGAGACGCCAGCGGAAAAGTGTGAGGAAGACGAAGAAGGTTTCGATGGCTGCTCCGAGTATTTGTACAGTAAGTATACGCTAAGAAAGCCATGCAAATGATCGCAGCTAGATACTTTTGTTGTCGATTTCGCACTTACATCATTTCCCTTGTCTCTTTCACTACCATTGCAGGCATACAGGAAAAGCTGGGCATCCTGCACAATGGCGATGTCTACGCGGTTTTCTCGTATGAGGCACAGAACAGCGACGAGCTGAGTTTTCACGTCAATGAGCCGCTGATCGTGCTGCGAAAGGGCGACGATGCCGAGAACGAATGGTGGTGGGCACGCAATGCCGCAGGCGATGAGGGCTACGTGCCACGCAATCTGCTCGGGGTAAGTGCAACAACACAACAACATTTCTGGCTGCTCTACTACATCTTCTTCTTCTTCTCGTTCTCAATCTCATTTATCAGTTGTATCCACGAGTGCCGCCGCAGTCGCCACATTTCAGCGATTAGCAGTTAATACGCTTCACCATACTCAAGCGAAAGGCTGGTCGACTTGTCCAGAAGCGTTACATATCCAAGTATATCTGATGAGAAGCGAAGGACGAAGCAGCCAAGTTGCCTGCAAGGATGCCAAGCACGTGCCCAAGTCCCTGGCCAACGGAGCGTATTAGTTATGAGCTGGAATTATTTATCATAGCTCGTGTTTTTCTTTCCTGTTTACTTTTTGTTCGAAAAGCCACATGAAGGAAACCAGGCGCACTAAAACACCCACACACTCACACTCACACACACCTACACACACGCACACACACACACGTTGCCATATGTCTTAGAGTCCTCATATGTTTGAATATGCGTGTGTGTGTGTGTGTGTGTTGCCTTGCAACTCTGTGTGGGCCATCAAATGTGCAACATTTGCTGGCTCCCGAGTCAGTTATTTATCACAACGACCGAAGCCACAATTAGCCACAGTCCTGAAACTCTGACGTCCTGCACACGTACAATAAATTGGATTTCATTTAAGCCCCCTTAGATTAAGGCCTAGACTAATAACTTAAGCAATATTCCTATCCCCCCCCTCACACACACATTTATCCCCATTCCCATTTTCCCTGCCGCCCCTAAAAATAACTCGCCACAAATTGCCTAAACTTTGTGCATAAACCGAAGCGAAAACTAAAATGGAAAATTAAATTAAAATTTTAAATAACATTTTTGCTGCACTCAAAGACGAATATTGTGGATAAGCGAGTTGTTTTTTAAATTGCCAGCATATCAAGTTAATTGCTAAAATATATGTATGTATTCCAACATTTGCAAACACACATTTTACACAGACACAATCGAATGTGATTTTTGTATGTAGAGAGCGAGAAAATCGAATTAATACAGTCGAACTTCCCTAACTCGAATCACCATTATCCACGAAAAAAGGTTCGAGTTAGGGAGACTTCGAGTTAGGGAAGTAGAATTGTATGAAATTTGCCAAGTATTGCCACTCGATTTTGTTCGAGTTAGAGAGACTTCGAGTTAGGGAAGTTCGAGTTAGGGAAGTTCGACTGTATAACCGTATAATTAATTAATAATATTCTAATAACTTTAACAATAATATTAATAATATTGCATGATGTACAGTACTTACAGGCAACAACTGCTTCTTTATCAACTTAAAAATCTTAATAAATACAATACAATTTACTTAAAATGTTCTTTTTATTTAAGACTATTTTATTAAGGGAAATAAGCATAAGAGATGATCGATTAGTATCAAATTAGATTGCAAAGTTCTGCTTTTAATACTGTGAGAGTATTTAAGCTTCGTCCAGCTGCTTACAAAACTTGTTTATTTTTGCATTTAATCTCCACACGCTTTACAATAAATGTACAAATATCAAACAAGTGTAAATACTATAATCTATTCACTTTTTCTCATGTCATCTGAGCAGCTTTTGTTCATAAGTTCAGTTTGAACTGCAGTCAGTATTAGATTGGAAGCTGCAATAGAAAGACCTGCTTATAACCCGTGAACTCAGCAATATTAGAGAACAAATTAATAAATTAAACATAGTGCGTGCTTAAAAGTGGAATTTAATTAGCTTAAAATCGCCAAATCATTGTGACTTCTTCAAACGAATTCCAAACTAAACTGCGCAATTTACATACATAGCTTCCAGCTACAAACGAATTGATTGCTTTTTAATTATAAATGCGCTGAGACAAGTGAATTGTTATTCATATAGACTTTTATGCACACACTCAGTTGCAGTTGAGAATCGCAATGAAATTGCCACAGCTGAGTCTAAGTTTGCTCTGTTTGGCGATGGCAGCTCTGCCACAGATCAGACCTGTGTCTGGTGCCAAAATACTGGCTGTCTATGCGTTTCCAGGTGAGCAGGTGTTTACTGTAATGCAATGCGATAATTATAAATCCGGAGATCATAGGCAAAAGCCACTACATGATGCACACGGCCTTGATAAGGGAACTCATTGAAAATGGCCATCAAGTGACAATGATCGCTGCCTTCTCCCTCGAGTCGCAGCAGCTGGGAAGCAACTACACGGAATTGCTCATTGACCCCGTCTACGATTTCTGGCACGATGGTAAGCAGTAGATCTGTACGTCTAATGATTACACAGAAAAAAGAAAATCCGTTCTAAAATCAAGCCTAAAATACTTAATGTAAGCCTGCATTTTTTAAGTGTGTTTCCAGGATTAAGCTGAACAATCAAGCCTATATCGGGATTAAAATGGGAAAATAAGCCCAAATTACTTGATTCTCTTTTTAAAAAAAAGTTATAAAAAAAATTAAAAAATAAACAAAAAAAAAATTTAAAAAATAAAATAAAAACTAAAAAAATATTAAAAACATTTTTTTTTGCCTGAATTTAAGAATTTCAGGATTGATTTCGGGATTGAAAAAATCAAGTATTTCATACTTGGTTCAAGAAAATCCGAGATTACCCCACTTCTGACATCGATTCGGATTGAATCCGGGCTAAATATCCCGGATTTTTTTTCTGTGTAGTTTGTTGAGTCATGCTTAGCGCACATAAAAAGAAAAACATCAGTGAATCTGAACTATTATCAGGTTAGAATATGTTTATATATTCCCATACATATTTTTTGCCATCTAAAGTGAAGCTGGACTTTGGCGTCGAGCATCTGTTCGATCTGACGCGCATGAAGAACCATGATTTTCTGAAAATGCTGGAAATTATTGGACTAAAGACAACGGAGCATGCTCTACGCCAGCCGAAGGTGCAGTCCCTGATCCATGCCAACCAGACGGAGGGCGTCTTCGATCTCCTGCTGGCCGAGCAGTTCTATCAGGAGGCCTTCTTGGCCCTGGCCTACAAGTACAACATACCCATTGTTACCACCAGCACACTGGGCTATGAGAATCACATGAGTCAAATGATGGGCTTGATAACACCCTGGTCCTTTGTGCCGCATGGCTTCATGCCCTTCACCGATCGCATGTCCTTCCTGGAACGGTTGAGCAACAGTTACGCCTCGCTCTACGAAGACCTTGATCGTTATTGGAACTATTTCCCCAAAATGGACAAGATAACGCAACAGTATTTTGGCCATGTGTTGGGTGAGTCTAAATGAATAAGGAATGAATGAATTGAATCACAATGAGTGTCTTGTGATTCAATTGCAGCCGAGGTGCCAAAGGTCAAGTTCATGGAAACACAAATCTCGGTAATGCTGCTCAACAGTCACGCACCACTGACAACGGCACGTCCCACGGTGGACTCAATGGTCCCAGTGGGTGGCATGCACATCTACCCACCCAAGCAGTTGCCCCACGACATGCAAAGCTTCCTCGACGGGGCAACAGATGGCGCCATCTTCTTCAGCCTAGGCAAGTTTGCAGTCAGCTCTTAGAATCTTTTCCTCACTCTGAACTCTTTTCGTCCCCCTTTTCAGGCAGCAATGTGCAGAGCAAAGAAATGCCGGAACAGATGCTAAGCTTATTCCTCAAGGTCTTTGGCTCCCTTAAGCAGCGTGTGCTGTGGAAATTCGAGGATGAATCTATTGGAAAACTGCCAGAGAACATCATGATCCGCAAGTGGTTGCCACAAGCGGATATCTTGGCACATCCCAATGTTAAGGTCTTTATCACACACGGCGGTCTCTTTGGCACTCAGGAGGGCGTACACTATGCGGTGCCCATGCTGGGCATACCCTTCTACTGTGATCAGGTAAATAGTATATTTTATATAATAAATAAATTAGGAAATCATAAAATAATATTCCATAATTTTGACTTAGCTTTTAAACATAATTAAATGTGTTTTTTATTAAGCCCCATTCAGACGAACACTTTTTCACCGACACCTTTTGTCAAAAAACCGTCCATGTCGCTTACCATCGCTCTCCGATGGAATAGAAAGTGTTCTATTTCCATCGGTGAGCGTCGGTTTTTTACCGACGCTTTGAAATTTTGTATGGTTACGCGACACGGACTGCTTTTTGACAAAATATGACAAAAAGTGTCGGTGAAAAAGTGCTCGTCTGAATGGGGCTTAATTAATTTAAAATAAAGAGAAAAATCAAATTCAACGTATTTTGAATGTTTCTGCCTGATTAACTTATATTTCTCTCTCTCTCTCTCTCTATCTCTCTCTTTCTCAGCATCTCAATATGAACAAGGCTGTGCTGGGTGGCTATGCCATCAGTTTGCACTTCCAGTCGATTACTGAGCAGCTGTTGACCCACTCCCTGCTCCAGTTGATCCACAATGTCACCTACAAACAAAATATACAGCGCGTCTCACGCATCTTCCGCGATCGTCCGCTAGAGCCGCGCAAGAGCGCCATCTATTGGATAGAGTATGTCATTCGCCACAAGGGGGCGCCACATATGCGATCCGCTGGCTTGGAACTCGCTTGGTATCAGTTCTATCTGCTGGACGTCATTGCCTTTGTCATCGCTCTTGCTCTGGGAGGTCTTCTTCTTCTTCTGCTCGCAATTCGTTTGCTCAGAGGCAGCGGCAAACAGCAGCGAAAAGCCAAAACGAATTAATTGCAATTATTGGCTCTACAAATTACTGTATACGAGAATACAAAGATTAATATATATATATATTATATGACTGTTCTCTTTATATTTGTCTGTTACTTCTGGCTACAGCACGTGTCGTGAATCTCAATCGCAGTACAAACAACAATTGAACTTGACATCTGTCTGTTGTCAGTCAGTTGACAACACGCGTCGTGTCTATTTATCACTCTACCATATGTTTGAACGTTCCTTCGTATTAACAATTGCTACACCTTCCACAGCATTCAAAAACCAACGAGTCATCGTTAGACTTCTTAATTCAAGTAATCAATCTCTGATTATTATCACTAATCAACTCGACTTGTAGGTTACCCTGTTATGGGCTCTTGAATATTATATTGTATCCCACAAAAAAAACCTCTTTACGAGGTAAAAGTCTAGTGACGAAAACATTTTCATGCCCAACAATTTCTGATATCCAATTTTATGACGAATAATATTAAGTTTTACACATAAATTATTTTAAACAAAATTTTGGCACTCGGCACATTGCGCTAAAATGCCTCAATTCTTCATGCCAAATAAAACTCACTGTTTTGCGCAGTGCCGAATGCAAAAATTTTGTTAAAATAATTTATATGTAAAACTTAATATTATTCGTCATAAAAGTGGATATCAGAAATTGAAAGTACGTTTCCAACTACATATAGATCAAATCTGTAGCTTCTATGGTTTTGACACTATTTCCCGCTAAGCTAGCGATTTTTCGAAAAAGTCGTAGAACAAACGTTTCTAGATTTTTGAGCGGGAACAAGCCCTCATTCAAACTTTTAAGCTAAATCAACGATTTGATTCTAACAAGCAGACTGACTTCTCATCTCATTTTTGGAAAGCCCCTAAAATTTTCAAAATTAATTATTTTTTGAACCAGTGATCGGATTTTGATGATCAAGGTATCATTTACGACGCGTATTTTTGATTAGAATAGTAAAAAATTAAAATAAAAATAAAAAAGGCTCCAACGGCCCCATTAGCTCCAATCATTTAAATTTTGCCCCTCCCACTTACACCTGTTTATCTCACGAACCAGGTGAGTTTTTAAAAGTCTTAGTATGCACATTTGTAAGTTTAATTGATACCTTTCGATCGGTATATAACTCGACCTGATCGGACAGTCATAGCAAATTTTCCATTCTTCCTGTGTATATATGCTAGTCGCTTTCGCACACTTCGTGCTGCTTTCGTCACTAGCGCGGACTGCCGTTCGCAGTGATACAATATATTTTCTAAAATAAACAGCTCTTTAACAAAAGATTTTGGATTAAAACGGAAAATGTCAATCAATGTTTATCTCTTGAACGAAATAATAAAAACTTGTTCTCATAGTGAAATATTATATATTAATAAACTACGCTCTCGGTTCAAAGAGTATTGATAATAATCAAAAATAAACTGATAAGCTAGCTCACAAAAACTTATGTGGAAGGTGTTCTAGGTCGGGTTTGCCTCAGTCCTGTGTGTATCGCGACATTGAACGGTCAAAATGGTGCGAAAAATACTTAAATTACTTACTCAATACAATTAAGTCAATCGTATACGATACGTTACGAGAACAAATCAACGCTATTACAAATCAAAAACATTTTATAAATAATAAAAACAAATTATATTTTCAATTACATTATTTATAGCAACTGAAGAGTGTGTGGAAAGTCTTGCTTCTTGGCCTTGTGGCCCTTCAGCATTTGGAGGTCGCAACTGACTACGAATCCTCGCTCCCATCTTCTTTCCTAGCAAGAGTCATTCTATGATGACCAATGCCATAATCAAGGAGTTGGTCAAACGGGGACATGAAGTGACTTTCATCACAGCCTTCTCTTTGGCCGAGGAAAACTTGGGATCGAACTACACGGAAATTCTGATACCACTATACAACTATTGGCCCACAAGTAAGTCAGCCAATTTAATAAAGAATTGAATTTTGTATTTATAAACTGTATCTTTGCAGTTATAGGAATAACGAATGCCAAAACCATTCTGGATATGACGGATTTGTCGACTTTGACATTCATTGAAATGGCCCATGTTATGGGCTTGGAGAGCACGGATTTTGCCTTCGAGCAGCCGGAAGTGTTGAAACTTATCCATGCCAAGGATAAGGTTGGAAAATATGATCTCCTTTTGGCCGAGCAATTTTTCAATGAAGGCGCTCTCTTCTTGGCCCATCTTTATCAAATACCCACTGTAACGTACTATACTCAGAGTTTTGCCAACTACCTGAGTCCATTGGTGGGCATTGTGTCGCCCTGGTCGTATGTCCCTCATGGATGGAAACCCTACACAGATCGAATGTCCCTTTTGGAACGCATTGACAATGTCTACAGCTCCCTCAGTGAAGAGATCATGCGTGCCCTTTGGTACTATCCTGCACATGATGCGATCTTGAAGAAACACTTTGGCGATAAGTTTGACTCCCTTCCAACTATAAGGGAGCTGGAGCGAAATATCTCTGCCTTTCTTCTGAATTCATATATGCCTCTAGACACGCCGAGACCGATCTCATTCAACATGATCCAAGTCGGAGGACTTCACATTCAGAAACCAAAACCTTTGCCTAAGAACTTACAGATATTCCTGGATGAAGCTGAGCATGGAGCTATCTACTTCAGTCTTGGTAAGTTAAAGATTACCTACTTTAAATACAACTATGAGTATACATAGAACTCATTTTCATGATAGGCACTCAAGTACGCAGCGCAGATTTGCCCCCGGAAAAGCTGAAGATTTTCCTCGATGTGTTCGGAAGCCTCAAGCAGCGCATTTTGTGGAAATTCGAGAATGAAAAATTGCCCAATCTTCCAGCGAATGTCATGGTCCAAAAGTGGATGCCCCAAAGCGATATCTTGGCCCATCCTAATGTCAAGGTTTTCATCTCCCATGGAGGTCTATTTGGCACCCAAGAGGCTGTACATTTTGGAGTCCCCCTACTCGGAATGCCCGTCTATGGAGATCAGAATCTGAATATAAACAAGTGCAAGGCAGCTGGATTTGCATTGGGTGTGGACTACCGCTCAGTTACGAAGGAAGAACTAAGATATTCCTTAACTGAACTTCTGGAAAATCCCAAGTACAGAAACAACATGAAAAGGGTCTCAAAGATCTTCCGGAATCGACCCTTAGGTGCCATGGATACGGCCATGTTCTGGATCGATTATGTTATCGAGCATCGTGGAGCTCCTCACATGGTGTCAGCCGGGTTGGATCTGCCCTGGTATCAGTTCTACTTGCTGGACATCATTGCCATTGCTCTGGCCTTAATACTTCTTCCGATTCTCGGACTGTGTTTGATCTTTCGCAAGGGAAAATCTGTGAAGGATGTCAAGAAAAAATCCAAACGAAACTAGCAAATCCTCTGTCTGATAGAATCGTTGATAACACGTGCTTAACGCCAAATTTTCCACTGTCCGTACCGTACATAATCAGCTAGTTTTCTAAATCACTGCGGACGGCAGTCCGCGCTAGTGACGAAAGCAGCACGAAGTGTGCGAAAGCGACTAGCATATATACACAGGAAGAATGGAAAATTTGCTATGACTGCCCGATCAGGTCGAGCTATATACCGATCGAAAGGTATCAATTAAACTTACAAATGTGCATACTAAGACTTTTGAAAACTCACCTGGTTCGTGAGATAAACAGGTGTAAGTGGGAGGGGCAAAATTTAAATGATTGGAGCTAATGGGGCCGTTGGAGCCTTTTTGATTATTTTTTTAATTTTTAACTATTCTAATCAAAAATACGCGTCGAATGACACCTTGATCATCAAAATCCGATCACTGGTTCAGAAGATAATTAATTTTGAAATTTTTGGTGCCCTTCTCAAAACGAGATGAAAAGTCAGTCTGTTTGTTTGTCTGTTTGTTTGTTTGTAAGGATCAAATCGTTGATTTAGCTTAAAAGTTTGAATGAGGACTTGTTCCCGATCAAAAATCTAGAAACGTTTGTTCTACGACTTTTTCGAAAAAAAGCTAGTTTAGCGGGAAATCGCTAAAAACCGCTAAAATTAAAACCCTTATAGTAGTCAAACGACAAAAGCTACAGATGCGATCTATATATCGTTGAAAAGGTATTTTGACGGGCTGTTATGCATACCTTTTAACTTTTTTTCTAAAGTACATAGGTAAATTGCTACAGGTGACATAAGGTATTTTCCCCCACGTTTTGGCGGTTTTTGAGAAAACGCCGCTAACGATTTTTTTTAAATTTCAATATGTTTTAGTTTGTAAAATTTCGCGATTTTTGATATATGACACAAAAAATTTTACCGATAGGTTTGGAAGATATAACCTATTAACTGAATATATACGTTTTACTTTGAATTGGAATAGGGCAGCAGCAACAAAGTGTCATAGCAGCCAGTTTGATTGTTTGGATAGCTTAAATGTTTGAATGAGGACTTGTTCCTGTTCAAAAATCTAGAAACGTTTGCTCTACGACTTTTGCGAAAAATCGCTAGTTTAGCGGGAAATCGCTAAAAACCGCTAAAATTGAAACCACCATAGCATCTAAACGATAGAAGCTACAGATGCGATCTATATATCGATGAAAAGGTATTTCGAAGGGCTTTTTGCAGCGTAATGCGGAAATTACCTGTTAGCTGAATACATACATTTTACTTAGAATGGGAATAGGATAGCAGCAGCAAAGTGTCATAGCACCCAGAGTTTAAGAGTGCTGATAGCTTTTGCGCTGGGCATGTGTGTTTGTAAAGGGGACCAGTGTTGCCAGACAATTTGCTTTAGCTTGTACAAACAATAATCAAAGTTGACAAAGCTATACTGTCAAAAAATATTGCAATTTCAAAATTTCTTTGGTCTTATTCAAAAATTTCTGATATCCCACAAAAAAAACCTCTTTACGAGGTAAAAGTCTAGTGACGAAAACATTTTCATGCCCCAAAATTTCTGATATCCAATTTTGTGACGAATAATATTAAGTTTTACATATAAATTATTTTAAGCAAAATTTTTGCATTCGGCACTGCGCAAAACAGTGAATGAGTTTTATTTGGTATGAAGAATTGATACATTTTAGCGCAATGTGCCGAGTGCCAAAATTTTGCTTAAAATAATTTATATGTAAAACTTAATATTATTCGTCACAAAATTGGATATCAGAAATTGTTGGGCATGAAAATGTTTTCGTCACTAGACTTTTACCTCGTAAAGAGGTTTTTTTTGTGGGATTTACAGTACCCTATCAATTTCACAAGAGGAATATCGCTGATAAGAGCTTATAGTCTGATGTTGAATTTACTTTGTGATGGCTTTCACCCAGTTCCATTTGAATCGCCAAGTTCAACAGTCGATCGTGCATTCGTGAAAGATTTAGACCTTTACAATGGTACTTTAATTACTTAAGAATAAAAATAAAAGATAATAATAAAATATAGAAAATGCATTTTACTTGAATAAACAATGGTTAAACTTTGTCTACAAATTACGAAATTTGAATAGTTATAATAAATTCAATGTTTACGTATGCTAAGTCTCAGCGTAAAAGATTCTTGGTAAGAGGTAAATTTTCATGTAAATCATACGCAGAGATAAGGATAAAAATTAGAAGTAACAATTCAGTTGTTCCATTAGATAAGATAACGCGTGGAACAATGATAAGCTGAATAATATTTACTTCTTATTAACATGACCTACAGCAACTGAAGAGTGCGTGGAAAGTCTTGTTCCTAGGCCTTGTGGCCCTGCAGCATTTGGAGATCGCAGCTGGTTCTCGAATCTTAGCCGCCTTCTTCTTTCCCGGTAAGAGTCACTTCATGATGACCAATGCCATCATCAGAGAACTGGTGAAACGGGGACATGAGGTGACCTTCATCACACCCTTCTCCCTGGCCAAGGAAAATTTGGGATCGAACTACACGGAAATTCTGATACCACAATACAATTTTTGGCCCACAAGTAAGTCGAAAAATTATGCACAGAACTCAAATATTTGTATTGTAAAATTTTCAAAATACATTCAGTTATCAGCATGTCGGATGCCAAGATTGTTTTGGATATGACAGATGTGTCAACTTTGACTTTAAATAAAAATGCCCATGTTATGGGTTTGGAGAGCACGGATTTCGCCTTCGAGCAGCCGGAAGTATTGAAACTTATCCATGCCAAGGATAAGGTTGGAAGATATGATCTCCTGTTGGCCGCACAGTTTTTCAATGAGGGCGCTCTCTTTTTGGGTCATCTTTATCAAATACCCACTGTAACCATCCTTACCCTGAGTTCTGCCAAATATCTGAGTTCATTGGTGGGCATTGTGTCTCCCTGGTCTTATGTCCCTCACGGATTTAAGCCCTACACAGATCGAATGTCCCTCTTGGAGCGCATTGACAATGTCTACATCTCCCTCAGTGAAGAGATCATGCGTGCCTTCTGGTATTATCCCGCACATGATGCGATCTTGAAGAAACACTTTAGCGATAAGTTCGACTCCCTTCCAACTATAAAGGACCTGGAGCGAAATGTCTCTGCTGTGCTTCTGAATTCATATATGCCTCTGGACTCGCCGAGACCGATCTCATTCAACATGATCCAAGTCGGAGGACTTCACATTGAAAAAACGAAGCCTTTGCCAAAGGACTTGCAACATTTCTTGGATGGAGCTAAGCATGGAGCTATCTACTTCAGTCTGGGTAAGATCTGGATAACCTCTCCAAACATAGAAATACAACTTTAATTGCTTATCTACCCAGGCACTCAAGTACGCAGTGCGGATCTTCCTCCAGAAAAGCTGAAAATTTTCCTCGGTGTGTTCGGAAGTCTCAAGCAGCGCATTTTGTGGAAATTCGAGGATGATAAATTGCCCAATCTTCCAGCGAATGTCATGGTCCAAAAGTGGATGCCCCAGAGTGACATCTTGGCCCATCCTAATGTCAAGGTTTTCATCTCCCATGGAGGTCTCTTTGGCACCCAAGAGGCTGTACATTATGGAGTTCCTATTCTCGGCATGCCCGTTTTTGCGGATCAGTATCTTAACATTAAAATGGGCAAGAAAAGTGGATTTGCATTGGGTGTGGATTACCGCTCAGTTACAAAGGAAAAACTTAGATATTCCCTGATTGAACTTCTGGAAAATCCCAAGTACAGAGACAACATAAAACTAGCCTCAAAGATCTTCCGTAATCGACCCTTGGGTGCGATGGACACGGCCATGTTCTGGATCGATTATGTTATCGAGCATCGTGGAGCTCCTCACATGGTATCAGCCGGGTTGGATCTGCCCTGGTATCAGTTCTACTTGCTGGACATCATTGCCATTGCTCTGGCTTTAATACTTCTTCCAATAATTGGACTGTGTTTGATCTGTCGCAAAGGAAAATCTGTGAAAAGTCCCAAGACAAAAGCCAAACGAAATTAGAAAAAAACTCAACAAAAAAAAATTTATTGATAAATAAGTTAACTGAAAAACAGTTATTAAATTAAACGAATTGGAAAAAATATCTGTTGTTATGTTACTTTCCGTAAAAGGAATCGTCTCAGAATCAAATTTGAAGTGTTGTGGTAAAACTTGAAATTTAAAACATTTAATTTTTAAAAACAAAATTTGAAAAGAAATTATTAAACAGTGGAATGAATTAAGAAGCCAAACCATTCTTAAAATTATATTCCTCTTGAAAATCTGTTCAGTTATAGCTAAGCTATGAACTTAATTTCAGAGGCAACCCTCGTATACACTAGATTGAGTCAATTGTAAAAATATATATGTATATTTTTTTTTTCGATTTCAAGCGGTTGCCAAAATCGTAATCTACGACGAATTCAAAGAAGATTTGCCCAAGAAACCATGGGTCTAAAGTTTTATTTTGGCTCCAAAAATAGACCCACTCTAAAATACACAGTTGATAACACGTGCCTTCTCTGTTTAAAATTTCCACAACTATATATCGCCCATTTTTGCACTCTACCCAAACATTCTTAATCTTGCAAGTCATCAATAAAATGCTTAATTCGAAATAACGAAAACAAATAACTATTCAGATTGACTTGCTCGAATAGAAGCTACCCTGTTAGAGGCTGTAATTTGTCAATGTTCAGAAATGTATTGTCTGCTACAAAAAAAAAAATTAAGCTGTTTATATTAAGAAATTTGAGCCTTTAAAATTGAGCATAACTTCCATAAAAATTTCTTTAAACGCGTACATGCATTTACAACTGAGTATACCCTACCAACTCAATAGTATAAATACGCGATGTGAATTTCACAACAGGCACATCGCTGATAAGCTCATAAAACTAATGTCGAATGTTCTCTATATTGGGTTTCACTCAGTTCTCTGTGAGTCGCGGCGTTGAACAGTCGATCGAGCTGCGTTCGCGAACAATTTAGACCTTCAAAATGGTGCGTAAAATTCTTGAGATTAAAGTGAAATAATAAATAAATTGAATTAAAAGTGCACCGAACTTGAAATCAACAGTTTTTGGGCAATTAAAAAAAAATGTATTTAAAAATAACCGAGAGTAAAAATAGTGAAAACATGAATGTTAATCAAGTCAAAAAAGCAAACCTGTTTTGTGATAATTTCTTTACATACTTACTGTCATATTCATAGAGACAGGAAAACAAACAGAGAGAGAGAGAGAGAGAGAGAGAGAGTTATTAGTGGTTGGTCAACTCTATTATTAACTGACTGATTGATGTTCTCTAAATAGTCATTTAAAGGGTCAGAGACATCTTCACTCAAAGTTATAGCCATGTTTTCAGCTTTCACAAAGTTTGCTTTAGCTTCTATCTTTCAAATCTTCTGGGCATTGGCGTTGCTCTTTCTTCTTAATACTCTTAAGGCCTTCCACCTGGCATAAATTCATTAGTTAAGTCGGCTAGGTCTCAGCCTTAAAGCTACTTGGCAACGCTTAAATTCTCACGTAAGGGAAATTATGATGATAAGAATACCTCGTAGTTGATAGGGAGAACGTGTAATCGACACGCAGAGATAAGGTTGAATATTAGACTAGAGGCAACAGCTGTTCTATAGGATAAGATAACATCTATACTGATAATAAACTGAATAACATTTATTTCCCATTAACATGACCTATAGCAACTGAAGAGTGCGTGGAAAGTCTTGCTCCTTGGCCTTGTGGCCCTGCAGCATTTGGAGATCGCAGCTGGCTCTCGAATCTTAGCCGCCTTCTTCTTTCCCGGTAAAAGTCACTTCATGATGACCAATGCCATTATCAGAGAACTGGTGAAACGAGGACATGAGGTGACCTTCATCACACCCTTCTCTCTGGCCAAGGAAAATTTGGGATCGAACTACACGGAAATTCTGATACCACAATACAACTTTTGGCCCACAAGTAAGTCAACCAATTAAACATAGAATGGAATTATTTACTTATTAACTTAATCTTTGCAGTTATGGGCATGACGGATGCCAAAACCATTCTGGATATGTCGGACTTGTCGACATTGACATTCATTAAAATGGCCTATATTATGGGCACTGAGAGCACGGATTTCGCCTTCGAGCAGCCGGAGGTGTTGAAACTTGTCCATGCCAAGGATAAGGTTGGAAAATACGATCTCCTGTTGGTTGAACAATTTTTCAATGAAGGTGCTCTCTTCTTGGGCCATCTTTATCAAATACCCACCATAACTATCTCGACCTTTGGGTTTGCCCACTACTTGAGTCCATTGGTGGGCATTGTGTCTCCCTGGTCGTATGTTCCTCATGGATGGAAACCCTACACAGATCACATGACCCTCATGGAACGCATTGACAGCGTCTACAACTGCCTCACTGATGACATCATGCGGGCCATCTCGTATTATCCTGCCCAGGACGCGATCCTGAAAAAACACTTTGGCGATAAGTTCGATTCCCTGCCAACCATCAAAGAGTTGGAGCGGAATATCTCCGCCTTTCTTCTAAATTCGTATATGCCTCTGGAAACGCCGAGGCCAACCTCATTCAACATGATCCAAGTCGGAGGACTTCACATTGAAGAGCCGAAGCCTTTGCCCAAGGACTTGCAACAATTCTTGGATGGAGCTAAGCACGGAGCTATCTACTTCAGTCTGGGTAAGTTCTGGATAACCTCTCGAAGCAAAACAAAGTCTTAAATTGATTTTCCTACAGGTTCCCAAGTGCGCAGCGCAGATTTGCCCCCGGAAAAGCTGAAGATTTTCCTCGATGTGTTCGGAAGTCTCAAGCAACGCATTTTGTGGAAATTTGAGGATGATAAACTGCCCAATCTTCCAGCGAATGTTATGGTCCAAAAGTGGATGCCCCAGAGTGACATCTTGGCCCATCCGAATGTCAAGGCTTTCATCTCCCATGGAGGTCTCTTTGGCACCCAAGAGGCAGTCCATTATGGAGTTCCTGTGCTGGGAATGCCCGTCTATGGGGATCAGAAGCTGAATATAAGGAAGGGTCAGGTAGCTGGATTTTCTCTCGGTGTTAATTACCGCACAGTAACGGAGGAGGAACTTAGATATTCTCTGACTGAACTTCTGGAAAATCCCAAGTACAGAAACAACATGAAACAGGCCTCAAAGATCTTCCGGAATCGACCCTTGGGTGCCATGGATACGGCCATGTTCTGGATCGATTATGTTATCGAGCATCGTGGAGCTCCTCACATGGTATCAGCCGGGTTGGATCTGCCCTGGTATCAGTTCTACTTGCTGGACATCATTGCCATTGCTCTGGCCTTAATACTCCTTCCAATAATTGGATTGTGCTTGATCTGTCGCAAGGGAAAATCTGTGAAAAGTCCCAAAACAAAAGCCAAACGAAACTAGATGAAAGCTGAACTCAAAACATTTTATTGATAAACAAATTGTAGACTATTATTAAGTGAATCCAATCATAGAGTTTTAAACGTAATACAAATTGCTTTTGTTACTTTTAGATTTTTTAAACGGACTTTTCTTCAGACGGAAATGTCTGAACTGGGCGCTGAGATACTGAGATACATATTAGGGGTACCCATAATTTCCAAACTGATGCCTTATCAAAAGCTAGTGAGAGTGTGTAAGAGTGTGTGTTGGTTGTGTGTGTGGTGTGTTATGTGTTGCGAGAGATTTACTGGCTGATGACCATGGACTTCTTGATCTTTTTCTCCTTCTTCTCATGGGTGATGGTCACTTCCTCTGTGAAGTGGAAGATAATTAGAGAACTCATCGAATACTGATGGGATTATTTATTGAGATTTACCTTCGAACTTGTGGGGCAGCTGCTTGACAGTCTCAATGGTCTTGACCGTCTTCTCGCCGGGCTCAATGATCTCCTCCTCGTACTCCTCGATGATCTCCTCCTCGTCGGTGTCATCGGGATTCGACTTGGAGGTTGGGACGGGATCGTAGACAGTCTTCGTAGCCTTCTTCACGATGCCCTCGGCGGTGACGGTGGTGTAATGGTACTCGGTGCCACCCTCAATCTTGATGGTCTCCACGGTGGTGACATCGCCGGGATTCTCGGAGGGCACGATCTTCTTGGTGCCCGACTCGGACTTGAGTTTCTTGGTGCTGGTCACGTTCTTGTGCTTCTCAGCCTCCTTGAGGGTCTTCTTGTACTGCCTGATCTCCTCCTCGGTGAGCTCCACCTCCTCCTCCTCGTAGACGGTCTTCGAGGTGGTGATTGTCTTGCCCGATTCCAGCTCCGTGGAGTAGGTGTACTCAACTCCGCCAGGAACACGCTTGGAAGCCACGCTTGTGGTATCGTTCTGGAGGAAATCAGCTGGTGGTGGTGGTGCCGATGACTTGGCCTTCTTCTTTTTCTTGCCAGCATCGCTCTGAGTGCTCTGGGTAATCGCCTTGATGCTCTGCTCCTGCAGAGAATTCTTGCGCACGGTGCGGTTGTTCTCGGTGATCTCGATGTTCTGGCTGACGCGACGGGTCTCCTCGAAGGTGGTATCCTCCCTGTAGTTGGACTGCTGATCGTTGACGTTCTGCACGATGTTCTTCTGCACCTTTTGCACCACACGGCGCGACGATGACTCCGTGGAGTCCGTGGAGTCCACCGACGACTTGCGGGTCACGTTCTTCTTGTGCTTGTTGACCTTGGTGGTGGTGTTCTCATTGATTTCCGTGGGCACGGAGTCGAAGAAGGTCTTGGTGCGCATGCTGCGAGTGCCATCCTCATTGACGGTGGTGTACACCTCCTCGTAGCCACCCTCGATGGCCCGGGTCAGCATCGTGGTTCGCTCGTCAATGCGAATCTCCTTGCCCAGACGCTGCTTGATCACCTTCTTGTTGGCCTGCTCCTTGGCCAGATCGTCAGCACTCACCGGCTTCGGGTCCCAGAAGGTCTTCACCTGGGTCTTCACTGTACCATTCGGCTGGGGCGTGGTGATGATCATCTCGTAGCCGCCGTCAATCAACTTGTACTGGGTGCTGGCACCCGTCGACTTGTCGAACTCCACTTTGCCATCCTCAATGTCAGCGGAAGTCAGCAGCTCTTCAAGGGGTTGACGGGTGGAGTGGTTCGGTGGTGCAGTGGTTCAGTGGTTTTTGGAATAGAGTGTGCAGTATGTGAGTAATTTGTTTGTGTAGCGCAGCATTTGGACCACTCTGAGTGTCTATATTTCTGACTGTCTGTCTGTGTGACAATTAGTTTATCAAGCATTTCAAAGCGTAACTATCTAACTGGTAATTTCTTGAATAAGTCTAGGCGCAGCTTTTAATATTTATATTTATTATTTCACTTAATAGCTCTAGGCTTAGTAATTGCAAATTATATTTAATTGTTTTTATTATTTTATATTATTGTTATTTGAGATATGTTATTGCAAGTTGTTTTTATTATTTATTTTTGTTTTTTTAATTTAATTTAATTTAATTAATTTGACTTATATTTATACCTGCATAATCCTAGGCTAAAATTGTTGCAATTAGTTTAATTTGTTTATTTGTAAGCATATTTATGGGATACTTTCTTGACTAAGTTATTGCAATTTTATTTTTAATTTTATAGTGTTTTTTCCTTTTATCAACCTAGGTTAAGATATTGCAAAATTAGTTTCATCTAAGGCGCAGTTGGTATTACGAGTATTATAAATATTTTATCCAAAAAATTTTTTTTTTTTTTTTTAATTTTTTAAGCATTATTTTACAGCATTTTTTTGTACTTTTCGTTGAGTATTTGTTTGTACTTCAGACATGAACCGGCTCTGGCTGAGATTGTGAGGCGATGATGTTGGACTCCAGTTGAAGAAGTTGCAGCCTCGTCGTCGCCAGTTGTGGCAGGCAGCTGTAGTGCAACAGGAGTTGCAGTAATTGTTATTTGAACTTACGCAACGTCTTCTGACGGCTCGGCTTTGTGGGTGCAACATTTGGCAGAATGTGATGTTGTGGTTGTTGTGGTTGTTGTGGTTGCTGCTGTGGTTGCGTTGATTGCGTTGCCGCCTGGACTCGTTGTGGTTTCGTTGTTGTTGTAGTCGTTGTTGTTGTTGTAGTCGTTGTTGTTGTCGTCGTTGTTGTTGTTGTCGACTCTGTCTCGGCCTCGGCCTCAGATTGCTGTGCGTTAGTTGAAAGTTTGTTAGTTGCGGCAACTGCTGCTGCTGCTGCAGCTGCAACTGCTGCTGGTGGTGCAGACGCCGTTGCAGTTGACCGCTTGTTAGTGGTTGCACTTGAACTTTGAACCAAACTCGAGCTGGGACTTGAGCTGGGGCTGCGTTTCTTTACAGGCGTTGCGGGCTGACTTTGTTCAAGCAGTTTGGTTGCAGTTTGTGTTAGCAATGTGTTATCGTTATCGTTATCGCTTTTGATACCTGGAAAATGCGTTTATGGTAAACGGTTTAGCTGGCAAGCGCGTAAAACTGTAGCATTTAATGATTGCAGTTTGATTGATTGAATGATTGATTGTGACGACCCATAAAAATGCAGCAGAAAATCAGTTTGATGATTTCATTCGTGATTGATTGATTGATTCGATTGAGAGAGAGAGAGAGTAAGTCGGTGCAATAACAAGAGAGAGAAATACTTAAAAGTAAACAACTGAAAACAATAAATACCACAAATTATTGTTGCAAATGAAATGCACAACTTAAAGCTAAAATAAAAATGCACATTTCAAACAGTTCTTGGATTAATCAAAGAGATTGTGTTGTGTTCTTGAATAAATATTTTTTTTCGACAATATTTCAGTGTAATTTACAACATAAAGTTTAAAGAAAAAAGTAAATATAGATATGCTTGTTTTTATGCTGTGAAAAAAAGTGTCTAAATAAAAAGTTTTCATGTTCAACTCGTTTTGTGAGTGTAGACACACACACACACACACACACAGACAAAAGCAGCCCACACACACACGCATACACACAGACAGAGACTGAGGCACATAAATTCACACAGCAAATATTTTTTAGTTAAGTTTTTTTTATTAAGATTTCTATAAAAATATATGTATATTAATTAAAGAATTTTGGATTGGCCTGAGAGGAGAAGGAGAAGGAGCAGGAGTGGGAAGAGGGAGGGAAAAGGCAAGTGGAGTGGAGGGGGGGACTTGGTTTTGATATGAATTTCATATGCAGATGAGCTGTAGAGTTCATGCCACAAATCGCTGCACTGAGCACTGATGAGAGGGCAAATGTTCAAAAATTTCAATTAAAATACAATGAAGTGTAAAAGTTTTGTGGCTGAGTCAAGTGTATAACGTGTGCACACACACACACACATAGACACACTCACACACACACACCACACATGCGACGACAGCAGCAACGAGTGTAAAAAAGTTTAATTTGAAAACTTAATTAAAATTTCTGTGCGTTTTTTTCATACACACATGCACTGCTGTAAGTGTGAGTGTGTGTGTGTGTGTGTGTGTGTGTGTGTGTGTGTGGTAATTAAATGTATTGCATATACATTTATGCCACTTGCTACTAATTTGTCGCCCATGTTGCAATGATTAATGTAACTCAAGTGTGCGAATGTGCGAGGTGTATAACAGGGTCTAATAAGGTCAGGTGTGTATTGGTGTGTGCGTGTGTGTTGTTGGAGTGGGAGGTGTCAACAAAACGACGCTCAACGAACGATTTGTTTTATTTAATTGCTTCTTCTTGTTGTGAGTTGATTTATCTTGTTGTTTTTTGTTTGTTTGTATCTATGAACTACCAGTTTGATCAGCGTCAGCGTCAGCGTCACTTGGCTCTGGCTTCGCCTCCAGCGTCTGCGTGATCTTCTTCCAGATGTTGTCGAACGAATCGGCGCCCGAGTAATCAATCTGTCCCGATTCCCAGCACTGGCGACGCATCAGATTCTCGTAATGCTCCTGCTCGGGGGTGCGTTGAACGCCAATTTGCAGCTGTGACAAGGCGCCGGCAAGACCAGCCTGAAAGTAGGCAACAGATTGTATTAGAAACCCGAATTTACAAAGAATATCGATAACATTTACATTACATATATACAATACATAGGCATGCAATTGGTAGCCAAAATATAAAACATAATATTTACTTATTAGTTTATCTACAAAACATAGGGAAGGACAAAGTGTTAGTTGGTTTTTGGTTTGGTTGGTGCAACATGGCGTATGATTAATGCAAGCTGCCGTTGTCCTTGCTTTGTCCTTGTGGCAGATTACTACGAGTCTATGTGCATGCAGATAAAGTGCCTCCATTTGATATGCGTGTGTGTGTTGAGTGTTGAGAAAAAGACTGCTCAGGTGCCTCTTGTGGCAAGTTGAAGAGACGACTTGCAACTAATAAATCAGCAAATGCAGTTAAAGCCAGAGGAGCAACGGCAGCAACGAGCCACGTGATTCTAAAAGGGCAATAACGATGACGATGACCAAGACGATGACGATGACGATGACGATAACGATGATGAAGATGAAGATGACCAGGACATGGACATGGAACAAAGGACAATGACAATGAAAACAACGTGTGATAATGGACAGGCAAATGTGCCAGCTACAAAAGACAATCAAAAAGACAAGAGACGAAGGACGCAGGACGCAGGACGAAGACGAGTTGAAAAGTGCAGCAGGAGTTTAAAGATACGATGTACATGACAGAGTGCAACCCAAAACGATGTGAGATTACATTAAATCACCAAACCGAACAAGGGAGTGGGAGGATGTGGTTCCAAGTGGTTGTGTGGCTGTGTGGTTGTGTAGTTGTGTGGTGCATGTGCCTCTTTGTGCGTTTGCCCCAATCGCATTTCTTTTACCTCATCTGCATCGGCAGCTTCTTCTTCATCTCCATCGACTTGACTGTGGTTTAACCAGTTTTGTATCGCATTATTCTGATAGTTTTGGTGGTGCTGCTGCTGCTGGTGGTGGTGGTGGTGGTGGTGGTGGTGGTGGTGGTGGTGGTGTTGTTGTACAGAGTGTTCTGGGTGTTGTTCGTGTTGTTCTTGGTGGGTGGAATTGAATGTAGATTGCTCAGTTGCATGTACATTGCTATTTACATCTATTGCTATGGAGACTTCATTGGCAGTGGGTGGTAATTGTGGTGATGGTGCTTGTGGCTGAGGTGGTTCAAGTGGCTGAGGTGGTTGTGGTTGTGGTTGTGGTTGAGGTGCTTGTGGTGATGTGGGTCTGGGGCTTCTGTCACTTCTGTTTGCTTCGCTCTGGCTCGTCGTCCTTTCCTCATATGAATTCTCAATCTGGGCAGCATTTGCATTTGTTTGGAATTCATTTTCATTTTCATTCTGATTTTCATTTTCATTTCTCGATTCAAAGTCTTTCCCTTGCCACTCCGCCTGCTCATAGTAATCTGCCCAAGGATCACGATATTCTCGCACTTCTGGCACATATTGCTGCTGTTGTAGTTGCAGTTGTAGCTGTTGTCGCTTATCCAGATGATGGGGGAAATAGCTGTCCACATCGTATTGATATTCAGAGAAGCTCGATGAAGTGATTATGTTTAAGCAAAGACACTGGCATTGTTTGATTTTTGTTTGTGGCGTGAACAGAAAGTTGAAAATCAAAAATAAATTATAAAAAAAAAGCAGAACTTAAAAAAATAATAAATTAAGAAATTAAATAAAATGTAAACAAAAGAGGAAAGCAAAGAAAAACATAGATAAAAACACACAACTGCTAAAAATAGCTAATTTATTTATTTACTCAATTTCCACTAAAATTGTCACCCTAAGAATGTAATACAAAGAACATCTTGAAAAAGAGAGTTTACTGCATAGTTTGTGCTTATATGGTCACCCTAAAATTATATGCATTTAGGGGAGATCGTTAAGCGTATTATCTGTTTATATGGTCACTCCAATTACAGTGCTGTCCATTCGCTGAAACTTCTTTCAAGCAAGTTTTATTTTTTGACATTTTAATTGAATTTTGGTTCTTCTTATTATTTACAGCTACTTTCTTTAACTAATTGTTTTTAACAAGAAAAAAATAAAGAAAAGAAAAGCAAATAAAAGAAGAGGCCTTAATGAATTGGCGAACCCAATTTGCATGCCATTTGGATCATTTCAATATACTTATTGACGTCGGCTAACTAAACATTCCGTTGGCAATTGGCCAAATCGATGCAAAATCGAGAACACAAATAAAAAACAACACACACACACAGACACAGACACACACATATACAAACACACAAGGAAAAGAACAACAATAAAGAAGACTCCACTGCAAAAAAGAAAAATGTCTGTCTTGAAAAAACAAGACAGAGAAACGAGAAATGGAGGACAATTTCGGGGCGTGACTGGCAATTGAGTGCAGCAAAAGTAAACTTTAAAATCGAACTAAAAACAGAATGGAAATAGAATCGAATGAAAATAAGTAAGAGTGAATATTGATAGAGAAAGAGAGCAATAAACTACAACTACAAATATAACGAGGTCATCAATGGATCGTTTGCCATGTTTTGTTTGTTTGTTATTTACTTTGCGGCAAATGAATAAATAAATAGAAACAGAAATAAATAAATAGAAATAAAGATATTGCAACGATATGAATAATGTGCATAGAATTGTGAATAAATAGTTGATAACTGTACAATAGACTATTGTGACCCTGTGACCGTATTTACAATATTACTTGGTGCGTTCTACAATTTGTGTGCTGGCCTTGGAACAGCTTACCTTTTGTGGAACGCTCGGAGAACTATCGCATTTATCACTGGAAACACTGGAAACACTTTCCGGCGTTTCTATTAGCTTTATTGCATTGCGGAGTTGCGATTATTACGGATATTACGTATTGTAGCATTGCAGCAGAGATTAAGTTAAAACGACAGATTTTGGTTAGGTTTTTAGTTTAGTTTTGGACGAATTCAGAAACGAAACAAAACGATCTCAAGACTTGAATAACTTGAAACTGAAAGGATTTGTGAGTGCTTTGATTAGATTTAATTGGAGCACTTACCATAGTATCGCTAAGCGATTTATGCACATTATCACAGAAGATGTTCCACCAGTGTTGGATAAGGTCCTGGGCATGGGCGTAATCGTTGGGCGTGGCAGCGGTTTTCGATTCCGAGTTGAACTGTATCAACCATGGCTTCAATTTGCCGGCAAAATGCAAAATCTTTATTTTATCTCTGAACCTGAACAAAAATAACAAGAATTTAAATTTAAAAAATAATTCAAATTGGTTCAAAATAAACTTGAAAACTTTACTTAATTTTTATAACATAGTAGGAAAATGTAAAAAAATCAATTTTAAAAATTAATTTGAAAACTGCAAAATAGGCACTTTTTGCATGAAAATGGGTTAAAATGGTAATTTTTGGGATTTTTAAACAATTTTAAAAAATACTAACAAAAATATTTTTGAAATTTTTTTTTTCAGTCACTCCTAAAATTGTTTGAAGAATGTTTTTGCATCAAAAATTTTTTTGGAAAAATCGAGGAAAAGAGCTCGAAAATTTTTTTTTTCCAAAATTCGAATATTTTAATGGGTACTTAATGGGTTAAGGAAAGTTATGCATCATTCAAACGGAATTTAGATGACCTTTCCAAATATATTTTTTAAATTTGAATACTTGACTTCTAATAGCTGTTATAGTAAAAGAAAGAGTGCGGCTTTTTTTTGTCGCTGGGTGTAACTCTGTCCAATGGCGTTCACACTCTTTTTCGGGTTTTATTTTGTTTCCCAATCTCTTAATCGAATAATCCTTTTTAATGCGTTAGTCAACACTTACTGTTTGAATGCGGGCAAGTAGCAGTAGGAAGCGTATGCAGTCACATTGTAGACAAATGGCAAATGCTTCTTAATGTCTGCGGTCGCCCAATCGGCAAAATATTGATTCAAGAGTCCCTGATCGCCGCCATCGAAGCTGCCGTGCTGCACGGCATAGTCTGTGATCTTGTTGAAGGTCTCCACGCTGGGTCTGAATACAAACACGCCGGAGTTGAAGCAATCTGGCCAGCTGACATCCGGAGCAGCCGAGAGTTCGTCGCGTTCGAACAGCTCATCGCAGTTTTTCAGTACCTAAAAGAGAATACAATTACAATTTAATAGATAGACAATAGGTATATAATGTAGTAAATGACTTACCAAAGTATCCGCATCGAGGAAGACACACTTCTCGAACTGCACGAGACGCCAGCAGTGGAGCTTTGTGAAGGTGACGCCCAGTTCGGGGCGTTTGAGGAGCGCCAAGTTGGCGGCGTCCTGTGAGTCGAGTACGTTCACCTCTTGTACAACATTGTACACGTCCTTCAGTCTGTCCCGCATCGCCTCCGACACGGTGGGCGTCACCAGCACCGCCAGCTGGTGGGCGGTGCCCGCTCGCTTCAGCGAATGTGCCAGCACCAAGGCGCCCAGCGAGTACGTGTCATTTGTGGTCAGAGTAACCCAGGCAAACTCTGTGAAGAAGACGTTTAAAAAGACAGATCGGTTAGGGAAAAGATTCAGAATTTATCTGAAGGATACAATTTTCAAGTGAGATACAGACAGACACAAAGATACGGTTACAAATGCAGCAGCTTGGCAATAGAGCAAGTTTTTTCCATTCTTTCATTTCGTTTTTAATTATTCATTTCAATTTCTCTTGAATTAGTTCGGCATTCAGAAAATTCGCAGCACAAGCAGTTTATGGATTATAAATAAACAAGCAGCAGGAGAATCCTCTATATATATTTATATATGTATATGCATATAAATATATATATCTAAATATACTTATAGATACACGATCTGGCGATGAGTTTGTGTGCGGCATCTGCGTCAACAACGGTTGGTGGGCGGGGCACGCGGCGGTCGCATGCAACAGTTTTTGGCAATGTTTCGTATAATTTTCAGGCCCCATTTGGGCTATTTTCTTGAGTTTGCAAACTAAAGAAGAGCGTCGCAAAAATAGAGCAAAACATTACTAAAGCGCATCTGCTTATAAAGCGAATTATATATTTTGCGTTGTTGGCATTCAGATCGATCAATTAAACACTATGTACAACATTAAGTATATTAAAATCCGTGATAAAAATGAATTTTTATTCGCAGTATGGCTGAGAAAAAAGCATTAACATTGGCGCTATGCAATCATTAGCTTCCTCAGAAGACATTAATCTTATTTCTCGAGAATTTCTTAGGACTATTTAATGATTAAAAATATTTCTATTTGAATAATATTGTTCTTGAAAACTGAAATAAAATTTTCCAACTTCGAAATATTATTATGAAAACTCTAGTCAAATTTAAATTAGATTTTTGAATTTTTGAAAAAAATGTTAGCCAAGTTGGGAATAAATTATATTCGTCGCTTTCAAATGGAAAATCGTTAAATTGAATTTCCCTTCTCAGCTTTAAAAATATATACCATTTTACTTAATACTTTTATTTAAAATAATTTAAAAATAAATTAAAATAAACATGCAAAACTTAAAAAAGAGAAAGAGTTTAAACAAAGATTAAAATAAAATAAAATTCATCATTAGAGTTATTATAGAAAATTATAAATTTATTTTCAAATTGATTATGGACAAATTTGTGGAACATTAATGATACAATCAGATAGATTCTTTATACATGTGACGTGAACTAACTTTAGTTTGGGTTAAAGAAATCAATGATTAGTTCAGTGTGTTTTTTGGGTTTTTGTTTTGTTGGATAGCTAAATAATCGTTGGGGTTTATTTAGCATTAGAAAGCGCGTTTTAGATCTATATAGAATATACAACAAAAGGTTAACAGAAGATGATTTTTTAACAACAACTACCTTCTGAAACGGAGGCGCAGCAAAATAACGGAAACAGCAGCTGAATGCATTGGTGACAGCTTCAGCCACCAAACGGCAGGTGGCGCTCTCGTGCTCTCTCACACATACACACACACATGATATACAATGTATATATGTATGTACAAAATGTATCTGACGTGTGTGGGTGCAAAAAATGCGACTTCTTTATGTTTTGTTATATTTTTTTCAATTCTTTTATTTTTTTTTTGATTTTGTGTGTGCAATGAGTTGTTGTGCCTAAAATAAAAATGAAATCATTTACTTGGACGCAACTAGAATGGTTTTTAATAACTTCGTGACTTACCGGATGCGCGCACAAATTAACAACAATAACAAAATTATAATAAATTCATGTCACAGCAAAAAAATCAAAGAATTATACGAGAAGAACCGTTTCTCAAGGCAAATGTCATCAATTTTGGATTTAAATTAAATAAACAACACATTTTCGTCATTCGAATTTCAAAAACAACTGTTGAGCTCGTCAAATTGTCACGAAAACATCACAAAATATTCGAGCGAAAGTCTTAAAATACATAATATTACTTAACTTAGTGCTTATAGAGGAATTACAAGCTAATCTGCCTCGAAATTGTTTGCAGTGTAGAAACCGGCTCTTAGCTTAAAGCCACAACTCGCTCGCGCTCTTTCAGCTTAAAGCTCGCTCTGCTGCAGGCAGCGCTCTCTTAATACGCGAAAGCTTTAAGAGCGTCGATTGCGCTTTGAGCGCACTTCCCCCTCCCTTATTTTATCTTCATCAGCTGCGTATACGGGAAACACAATAAAGCAAGCTGATAAGGTCGACAACGGGGTCGTGCTCAAAACAGAAAAATAAACACAAAAAGAGAAACAAAAAGAGAAAAAAAGCTGACACAAAAGCGGTAAATGCTCAATCCGATGAATTGTGAATGAAACGAGCTTATGAATGGGATCGGCAACGGGAAATGTCACAGGTAAAAGGGACAAGCAAATTGACATTTGGCATTCGGTTCAATCTACAGTGGTAACTCAGGTGAATATCTTATAAGGTTTGATAGGGGTTTGATAAATAGTGCAAAAAGAAAATGAGAATTTTATTTAAAAAAAAACAAAATAGGGGTAAATTAAAGGGATGCAAAACCAACTCCAAATTCAACTATTTAAAATAATGAAATCTTTATCTTTAACCCAAATTGTTGTCAATATTCCTATAGAGCCAGAGGCTGCAGTTGCCTTTGGGGCATGGAAACGGAAACCCGTTTGATGCTTCGCTGCCAATGTCAGCTTGGTTGCATGGCATGGCAACTGAATGCCACATTTGCTGCATTCAGCCGGCGTGGCAAAGATGGCTAAAAGCAAATGGACGACAACGGCTGGCAACCGGCGAAATTTAGCGAGTGCAATGCCAACACCCAAAACAAGTTATACGACGTCAATCTAAAGATCTCGCTCTATCTCTCTCTCTTTCGCACTCTTGCTCTCTCTCTCTCTCTCTCGAGTGTATCTGATATATGTATGCGTTTTGTGTATGCCACTAAAAATAGCCAGAAAATGTGAAGTGAAATTGTAGCGCGACAAGAAGTGGCTGCTGCATGCAGGCGGCGTATGCGTCACATACAGATACAGATACAGATACAGATACAAAGATACGCAGATACATTTTTAGAAATTCAATCAGAGAACGCAGCAAGGGAGCAACAACAACAGCGGCAGCCAACAGATTTCCCTGGAGCAGCATCCCAAGCATATAATTTTTCCTTATGATTTATGCGGGCAGATACATTGCATATGTATGTGTGTGTGTGAGCAAACACTCACAGATACAATGCATACATATGTATAAATGTGTTTGGCATTTTCCTGAATTAATTTTCAACTGTGGGCGTTGCGAGCAGACTCTTTGCCAAAAGCAACAATACAATGTGTGGAAAAGATTTTCTTGATTTTCTTGAAAATTTTAAATTGTGAAATTGTGAAATTGTTAGCGCCTGTCGCCGGCCATAAACTGCGTGTGTCCGTCTCTCTAATACATATACATGTGTATATATGTATAACTAAAAAAGTGTTCTATAAATAGCAACATCTACATCTATAACTGTATAATACACCCAATATGAGAGATTATTCAGTGTCGATTCATGCCTGTCAAAACACAAAAAAATAGCGTGTGAAAATGAGCAAAAATTGTCATTTCTATGCGGAAAATGTAATCTTGTTGATAAGCGAATGCTACCTGGCGTTAGTTAGTGAGTTCTATAAGTAGGTCACGACTTGCACTAATCAATGCTAGGACAACAACAACAACAGCAACAGTGCCTGGCACTGACCTTCACCAAGCGCTCTTTACTCTTTACTCTTTACTCTTTACTCTTTCCTCTTTCTACAGTCCAGCAAATGCAGCAGACGCACATAACTGTCAACCTCTAATTGTTCGCTCTCTTGCAGTTGCTCTCCCAAGCTTGCTGTCACCCTCTCTCACTCACTCACTCTCTTTTAGTATAAGCTTGGCTCTCTGTTGGCGTCAAAGCTCACATAACAAGCACGTTATCAGTTTGTCAACATTTCGTTGATGGCAAATTCGCGCATATTTTTCATAAACAAACAACTGACGTTTTCAAAGAAATCTAAATGCTCTGCAATGCAAATACACACACACACACACACACATGCACTCAGAGAGACATACATACATACACGTACATGCATGTGTTTATGTATAGACTAAATACACGCACAGGCGGCGGCGACTAGGCAAATGCTATTGAAGGTCAGTAAAGGTCGTCCCCGCAATTTACCAGCCCCAAACACATGTATTGAATGAACAACGGACCAACAACAACAACCACATATGAAATTTGATTTTTTAAATCTGCTAAATGCGTTATGAAATATGAGAATGCAATTTGTTTTGCAGCTTTTTCTAAGTTTTTTGTTTATTATTTGCGATAAAATTGCAGTCGCAATTTGGAGGCCCAGCAACCAGCAACAACTTGGATATAGCCATGCATAATACACACACACACACACACACACACACACACTCGCAGACTCTCACACACACAGACAGACTTTCATTTATTTATCTTTTTATCAACTCTCTTTTTTTGTGGTCACTTCTTTTGCACGCTTTGAAGTAAAAACTTACTGCTCATTTTGTTTTTTGTTTTTTGTTTGGTTTGTTAGTTAATAATTAAAAACACTGCGAAAAACACGCGGTGCGAGTCCTTCGCGTTCTATTTGCTTGGCCGGGGGTGGACTTGGTCTGTGGTGGTGGGCGGGGCGTGCCCGTTGAGCTTTAACACAGTGACGAGAGCGAGTCTAAGTTTGCCTTGCGGACGATTTTGCGTTTGGCTGTTCTGCCTACCACGAGCGACGACGAGAAACTGAATGCCTACGATGATGCGAGCTAAGGAAAAGTGCGAACTGCCACTGACTGCGACTGCGACGTCTCTGCCGTGGGCAATATATGTATTGTACGTGGGGGCAGCTGCTTGCGTCGCCGTCGCCGTCGTCAGCGCCAGCGCAGTCGTTAAATTGTCGCCGACGCTGTCAGGCAGCAACCACAAAACTGTTACGGGAGCTGGGGGAATTGGCAAGTCGATGAGGAAGGCGCTAAAACAGAATTTTGCATTATGCTCGCTTCAATTTCATTTCTGTTGTTTCCTATTTCTTTTACTTTAATCTCGTTCGCCGGCATACACTCTGCACCGGCGCTTGAGGAAGCAAGTGAGAGAGAGAGAGAGAATGAGAATGAGAGAGCGTGCGCCAAAGGTGCGAACGAATGCAAAAAAAAAAAAGAAGCAAATTCCGATAGCAGCTGCTGCTACTCTCCTTCACTCTCACCCTCTCTGCAAACTCTCTCTCTCTTTATCTGTTAAGAATAACAGCTTTTAAAGAGCGAGCTTACTCGGTGGAGTGCCAAAAAACGGCAAAAGCATTCAGACCTGTTGCATTATGAATTGTATCAAAGGGGAATTACAAAATTTGATAAGCGCAGCAAAACAGTGTCATAAAATGCATTACGTCTACCGTCAGCGTATAACGCTTTGCTTGTGAGCAGGTCAAAACGACAGGTCAGCGAATTCATTCATGTCTACCTAACAGCTATTGAGAAACTACCTGAAGGTTTCTTAGAGTAACATAAAATATTACAGCTTAGGTAAATACAAACTCCACAAGTTTATGCATGTCAGCTATCAGGCAAAGAATTTGTAGTCTAATAACAGTGCATTAAATATTGCCTTGAGATTAATATTGGTATTTACTTGCTGATAATGCAGTTTGCAGATTACACTTACTTACCATCAAGGGCGTCGGCAAATTCTCAATAAGAGGGGCGCCAAAATATTTTTTTCCCATTTTCATATTTATTATTTAAGCACTTTATTATTTTAGCAATTATTACGATAGCAATCGAAGTTTTAAAAGTACTCTTGTTGGATTTCGGAAGCTAAATAATGACCTGCCCCCTATCGCCTCTGTCCCGCCCATTCCACACCAAGAGTTTTATTTTAAGAGATGGGTAATGTTAAATGTGGAGTAATGTCATTGAAGGTGCAACTTAACAGTACATTAACAGCTTTAACATTTCTATAAATTCATAGCATAGTTTTCGGCTGAACTGAATAACATTTTAAAAACAGCCGGAAAGTATGCAATGTATTTGTAATTAAAGTTCTTTTATGTTTTGAGCAACTAATTTTTAAAACCAAGTCAACGAAATTTGTATAAATAAAAGTTTAAATTGTTAACTAAAATTTGTATTTATTTAACAAATATTTTTCATTGTCATGTGTGTAAATATTTTGGATGGTTTTTCACTGACTTATGCTAAGGCACCTTATTGATTAGCTCAAGTTAAACTAACTAAATCTAGTATATATACTTGTAAGTCGAACAATTCTAAAGTAGCACATGAGCAAGGCACTTGTTGTTGTTGTTGTTGTGATTTTTTGGTAATTATTCATTTGGCAATTCGGTAGGAAGTCGAGTCTACAACTAAGTTTAAGTAGAGCAACTAAAGCTAGGCTAATAAATTAGTTGGCTTGCTTAAGATTAAACTAACTAGTGTAGTACGATTATAGTTATGATTCAGGCAGTATCACAGTGCAGGGGCTGATCCTCCAGCCGATGATTCGTCGCGTTTCGTGGCGAGATGACGAAATGCTTGCGATTCTGGGCAGCTTGGCTAAGACGACGGTTCCGACGCTTTTTGCGCCATCTGTGGATGCAGTAACAAAAGACTGGCCAAAGCAAAGTAAAAGATAAAGATTTAAATAGAATTGTCAGTTGAATAGTCGAAATATTTACCTAACAAGACCAAGAAGCTGCCGCCAAAACAGCCAGCGGCAAACAGCCAAAAGCTGCGCGTCTCGGCCAACTCGGCGCTGGCCAGGCAACTCTGGAATGTGGCCGAGTCCACGGTGCGATTGTAGTTCAGTGGACACGCGTCGCCGTCTAGCGCCTCTACGCAAATTAGAAATTAAAAATGGGAATGGGAATGGGCATCAAAAAGTTGGTCATGTGCCAAAATTAGCCAAAAAGATGCTGCCCAGCTGCTTGCAACACGGCAGCAAGGCAGCTTGCCACTTGCCACTTGCAGTCTGTGCAAACTTACCCATGCAGAGGGGCACAAACTGCGCATTGGCGCCTAGTTCGCCGAGGTGATTGGTCACCCGTTGGCAGCTGCACGGACTCATCTGAGTCTTGGTCAGATCGATGACTCTTAAATGGCACAAGTTGCCCAGTTTATCCGCATTCAAGTTGCTCAACGGATTCAGCGAGGCATTCAGCTGCCACAGATCTGCAAATATTGTAGGAAAACAATTAAATTTTCAAACGGCATTCATCATTTTCCAGCACCTCATGTTTATTGTTGTTGGCATTGCAAAAACACAGAGACAATAAAATGAAACTAAAATAAGTTTGCAAATAAGAAAAGAGAAAACTAGAAAACGCATTTAAGAAAATTCGGATAATAAACATTTTTATTTTGTTGCTTTTCAATATTGAAAGTCAAACCTTAAATTTTGTAAAATCGAGAAATGTATAAATAAATGGTAAAGAAAATGTTGTATATATTTTGCTGATATTTTTATAGGATAAAAAACATTTTTTTTTGTTTTAATAAAAAAATTAGAAATAATAAGCAGGGACCGAAACTGTTATGAGGATTATAAAAAAAAGTTACTTTTAATAATTACCTAATGACTTTTACTTTATAAATCATACTTAATAATTATTTTTGATTAAAAAAATTAAAATTACAAATAACTATTAAAATTGATTTTTTTTATATAAATCAAAAATAATGATTAAATTTGATTTTTTTCTTTTAATTTTTCTTATGTAAATTATATTATAATCTAATTTATAATCTAATTATCATCTTCCTGATAACCCAATTTACATGTGTTGAAAATTTGGAATGTTTATCTTAAGTATTAGCAAAAATATTCGAAAAAGACTTTTGTAAACAATTTTAAAATATAAAAGTCTTTAAAGACTTATATGTTTTCAATTCAAAAATAATGGTTATTTGAAACTTTTACTTTTTTTCCTCACAAATAAAAGTCTTTCGAGACTTTTATTTTTTTTAATCTCAAATATAAGTTTATTGGCTGTTTGCAGAGATACTGTTTTTAAAAACAATTTGATGTATTTTAAACAAAAATCGCATTAGTCCTTATATGTGATTTTTTGAGTTGAAATTTCGATCAATAACAGTTATTTTCAGTCCCTGATAATAAGTATTATTTTGATAAATTCAAGAAATAAATAAATAAATTAATTTTTAATTTTTCCTTTTTTTTTGCAAAATTGCAAAAGCCGAATAAATAATATTTTATTAAAAATCGAATTTTTACTAATTTTTGTTTAACTAAACTCTATATCTTATGTAAAATATCTAAATATATTTTTCTAATTCTGGTTCCCTAGTTTTGTTTTCGCAATTTTGGTTTCAGTATAATTTAGTCAACATTTTTATAGGGCATGACAAGATGCATGCAGTTGAAATACTCACTTGGCAATATGCCCAGATTGGGTATATCGTGCAGCTCGCAATTGGCCACGTTCAGGTATTCGAGTGGCGCCCGAATTGGCGTCTCCAGGAATCGCAGATCGTGATGCAGCTCCCTCAGATCATTGCTGTCCATGTAGAGATTGCGCAGCTTGGGCAGCTGGAACAGCTCCATGGGAATTGTGGTTAATCCATTATTCGATAGATCGACTTCCTGTGTGGATCAACAGAGAATTCACTGATTTGCAAACAGTCACAGATAATCGCAATTACAGCTCATTACAGACTCGTCACGTCAATTAGACATTTGTGTGGTGGTGCAATTGTGGTGCTGTACTGAGTGGTGCTAAATACATATGCTCACCTGCAATCCGGTGAGTGGTTCAAATGTTCCCGGCTCCACCGATAAGATCATGTTCTCATACAGCAACAGAAACTTTATATCGCTGTATCTCTCAAATGAGCTACTTTTCAATTTCCTAATGCGATTGTACGATAAGTCCAACACCTGACAAAAAATAGAATATTACGAACGTGCTTAAAATGAATCTCAGTTTTTCTTTAGGTGAGGAATGAATGTTGAATATCAGTTGAGCAAAATGTCAAGTCAGGGAATTGATTTGGCAATTAATTAAAATTACTTTACTTTTGAGTAGGGATGTAAAGTTATATCAAAAAAATCAACATCTCAATTTAGCGGAAGCTTTTTCAAGTATTTTAATTTGATTATATTTTTGACAAGTTGCTTTTTCTTTTAAATAATTAAATATTTTGTTTTAAAAATCGATCCATAATTTGGATTTACATTTAGGCAAATAATATAAGATAGTTTTCTTTTAATATGAATTAGTTTACTTTAATAAATTGCATATAAATTGTAACTTTTAAAGCCCACTTTAAATGTTAAAAATTTACCAAATTGAGAAAGTTAAGTGCTGGGATTCTCAGCTCAAGTTCTCATGCCAAATACATATTTCATATTATGCTGTCCAATATTTCGCATATTTATGTATGTCGTTCAACAAGTCAACTTCTTTATGCTTTAATTAAGCTCAATTGAGCTGGGCTTTGTGTGCGTGTGTGTGTGTGTGTTTGGGGTTGTTGTTTGCCACAGACTGTGGCATGTTGTTGGGTGTAGAAAGGGAAGGGAAGGGAATCGACTGGGATATGAGACACGAATTAGTTGCGGGTCATTACATTTCATTGACTCAAATTGACCTTATAAGCGATGTCACCTTACTGTAAACAGGGGTGTATGTCTGTCTGTCTGTCTTTAATCAGCTAATTGATTACTCACCTCGACGGAGGTCTTCAAGTTCTGTGGCACCTCCTTGAGGTCCATGTCGTAGCAGCGAATTCGCATCAGCTTCTCGATGCGACCGTAGGAGCATCTTCGGCCCTCATCCAGATTGGCGAATCCAAAGGCCAGCATCGCGTTCACAACGGATATGAAGACAATGTTCAATAGCAGGCAGCGCAGCTCCATGCTGTGAATAAAGCGAATACACTCGGATGAGATTCAAACGGAACTACAACTACAGCTGATCCATCAGTTGCGAGCCAATAAATCTTCAAGTGGCCAGAAGAGATTTGCCTTTTTGTTCTGTTTTGTTTTGTTTATTTGTTCAGCCTACATGCAAAATAATAAATAAAAGTAAATGTACACACTGGCCGGGGGCGCACCTGACCTAAAAAACGATTATTTTCGAATTAACAAATTACAAGTTCATTGCCGCGCCATTGAGGATCATTCTCTTAAATTGTTGGTCAGGTCAATGTTGCTATATTATTTTATTTTATTTTTATTTTGTTTCAATTTCAATTTTCAAAGCATATTCAATCAAGCGCATCGTTTATCCCCCACGTGGGCGTGACTATAGGTTGAATTAGTTGTGAACTATGTTCAACTATGGCGAACAATTGAATAAAGCGCACAACGCGGCGTATGAGCGATGTGTTTTGTGCATTACGTATACGCCATGCCTTCACTCAGTGTCAAGGGGCATTGTGTGCCCGCCAATCAACAGCTGAGCTTAACACATCAAAGTCTGCCCGACTAGAGATACCCTGCATTGATGGACAAATCTGTGATTTGTAATCAAGATTTGCTTACGAATTATTTACAACTTTGCAATTTATTTATAGCATAAAATTCATCAAATTGTTGCTGAAAAAAAAAAAAACCGAAACACCTGTTGACTCACGAATTTGACTATACTTACTAGTAGTTTATTTTCTTTCTTTTCGTTTCGCTTTCAACTTTTTATCTTATCGTTGTGCTTCAAGTTTTATATCTCTTGATTCAACATCAAATAGAAGGCATTATAAATCATATAGATACTTGTATTTCTCGGCCATTCTTTTATGGCATTGCAAACGTGTCGAAAGTTTCAGAATGGCCAGCAAGAACTACAACAAATGTAATGCTTCCTGCCAATCTTATTAAATTTGTTTTGCCTTCGATAATTCGATATAATGAATTTGGAAAACTGTTATTGATAGCGTCGAAAAAGGAAATGCACTTCTTCCCCCTTCGTTTGTTCATTTGTTCATTCGCTTCGATTTGTTTATGCTGCTGTCACGCCCCATTGAAATGCAATTGGGAAAAGTCATGCGATAGGCAAATGCATCAAATCAAATCCAGAGGTCGAATCCATATTGTTCTCTGTGTTTGCTTCTGTTTCTCTTTCTGTTTGCATTACAAATTGTGAAACAGTTGCGTGATTTCAAAGCTTTGTTTATGACTAACTTGTTATTATTTCATATAGTTTGACAAAATATCAGGTAAACAAAGCAGATGTGGGCAGAGAAAAGAGGAAGGGAAACGGAAATTTGTGATACACCCCTAAAGAAGGCGACATTTATTTAATTGCAACTTATTCAAAGACTCAAGTTCAGTTTACACAACAAAAGGTTGCATCAAATGTCCAAAAGAATGCAAATTGTTATACCCTATAAATAAACATGTTAACGGGTATAACTGCTTGTTCTATTTGCCCAGAACTTATTGTGGCTGAATGATGAATGAGCCAATGGCGAAGGGGTCTTCAATCTAGATGGAAATCACTTTCGAGTGTCGCAATAAGTCACTTGCCAAGCCGTTTCAAGTCTGAACAATAATACATGGCCTTAATGTCGCCCTACAACCGATAACCGATAAGAGACAGGCGAACAAAAGCGCCAACAATCTGGCCAAAAAGCAATCAATAATAAATGTGTGTAAATACATCAGAAATCCTCTCAGTATTGGCCAACAGCTATAAACTGTTTCGCATTTGGCCAATATTACTCATGGCAATAAGTGTTTTCCATTTCCTGCAGGCACTTGGCAGACATGCTCTTGGACTCTGCCCAGAATTTACTGTGCTCCAATTGACAAAGAGTTGAGGAATGCGAGCATACAGTGTCAAAGATAAGTGTGTGGAACTGGCGAGATAAATTTATAGGGGAAAAGATGAAAAAATAGATTAATAATGAAATCTCTGATAGGAATCACGGATTAGTTGAAGGACTATGATGGTAATAAAAAGAAAAGAATCGTTGTTTAATGATAATGCTAATGCTAATGCTAATGCTAATGCTAATGCTAATGCTAATGCTAATGCTAATGCTAATGCTAATGCTAATGCTAATGCTAATGCTAATGCTAATGCTAATGCTAATGCTAATGCTAATGCTAATGCTAATGCTAATGCTAATGCTAATGCTAATGCTAATGCTAATGCTAATGCTAATGCTAATGCTAATGCTAATGCTAATGCTAATGCTAATGCTAATGCTAATGCTAATGCTAATGCTAATGCTAATGCTAATGCTAATGCTAATGCTAATGCTAATGCTAATGCTAATGCTAATGCTAATGCTAATGCTAATGCTAATGCTAATGCTAATGCTAATGCTAATGCTAATGCTAATGCTAATGCTAATGCTAATGCTAATGCTAATGCTAGTAATAATAAGTATAAAAATACCAATAGTAATGCTAATGCAAATAGTAATACTAATGCTAATGCTAATGCAAATGGTAATGCTAATGGTAATGATAATGCTAATGCTAATTATGTCATACCAATTTTTATCCCTATACTTATGCTTATGTTAATGCTAGTAATAATAAGAATAATAATACTAATACTAATGCTAATGCAAATAATAATACTAATGCTAATGCAAATGCTAATGCTAATGCTAATAATGTCATACCAATTCTTATCCCTATACTTATGCTAATGTTAATGACATAAGTAATTACTATAATTTTTGAAAACTCCCAGAGGGGTACACCTACTTATGCGCCGCACTGTCTGTGTACCTCTGTCATTAGAGACGCCTGCCGAATCGGCGAAATAGAATGAAAAACAAGGAGAAGCAACAACAAGAACAAAAAGTAAAAGCATTGAAGTGATTTCCACACATTTCCACAGTCAGACAGACAGACCGACAGACATTGACCGCAACAATGAGCTATGGCAATATGGGCTATAAATACTTACTTATATACAGCTGTGGTCATATAAATAGCACAAAAAAATAGTCAACTTGTTTAATGCTTTTTTTAATAAAAAAATATTTTTTAGAAATAAAACAACTTTGGCTCTTCATAGCTTTGCTTATAACCTAATTAATTCATGAACAAAAATTTTTCAATATTTTCAAACAAAAGAGTAAAAATTAAAAAATTAAAAAATAACGAAAAATGTGTGGTCACAGAAATAGCACAATTTCAATATGTTGCTAATAATTCATAGAAAATATGCTTAAAAGGTATAATTGTTGAACAAATTTAATATTTTGTTGAATATCCATGATTATCAATAACGGCGTTACATCTCCGACCCATACTTTCCACAAGCCTCTGACATCTCTCCTTCGGAATGGAGTTCCAAGCTTCTTGAACACCTGTCCACAAATCGTCAAGATTGGAAAATTTTTTTCTGGATATTATGACCTTTACATCATTCCAAAGGTTTTCTATTGGATTTAGGTCAGGACTTTGCGCCGGCCACTCCAGAACTTCGATGGATTCGTCCTTCAACCACTTTTTAACGACGCAAGATGTGTGCTTTGGATCGTTATCATGTTGAAATATCCATGTAACAGGCATATTCTCAAATGTATATGGTTCCATTTCATTTTTTAGAATGTCCACATACATGAACCGATCCATTACGCCATTAATTCGGTAGAGCGGACCCACACCATGCCAGGAAAATGCACCCCAACACATAATATTTCCGCTACCGTGCTTCACGGTCTTCATAGTGTACCTGGGGTTAAGAGCTTGGCCTTTTGGACGACGAACAAATGTTTTGCCATCGGGTCCTACTTTATTTATTTTAGTTTCATCGCTCCATAGCACATTTTTCCAGAAATTAAGACTCTTATCCCGGTGGGTCCGTGCAAAACTCAATCTTTGTTTGATGTTTCGTTTTGACAGGAGTGGCTTCTTCCTGCTGATGCGTCCAAAGAGCGAAGCTTCGTTCAGTCTTCTAGCCACGAGTCTTCTGGACACATTCATACCACATTCTTCATTAATTTCCTTCATAATTTCTCGAGAGGATTTAAAAGGGTCAGCTTTGCTCTTCCGCACTATGAGTCTATCCGTAGTAGAATCTGTTTTCCTTGGTTTTTCCTTACGTTTTTTCTTATCCGTCAAGTAGGTTGGGTTTAACTTTACTTCTTTAAGTGCGTTATACACCATCTTCCTGGAGCATTTCATTATTTCGGCTATTTCAGAAGGTTTTTTTCCAGATTCACTTAATGTGAATATAATCTTTCTGTTTTCAACCGAGCAATGCTTTCCACGACCCATTTTAGTACGTTTTCGATCAATTTGTTTAATTCCTTACAGAAATATTAGAAATCAAGCAAAAAAGTCTGCGAAAACAACTTTTCCTAGAAATTAGCTACCGTAACATAAAAATGTGCTATTTCTATGACCATGCAAAATAAGTGCTCGCGAACGAAAATCAAGCATAAAACAAAAGAGAAAAATGATAACGGTAAAATTTTTGCCTGTATACCATGTGGAAGAGTGCAATAATCGTTTGCGATCAAAATTTTTATAATCGGCTGAAAATTATTGTCCAAATGATCGATCGAAAGAGTCTGTTTTGGTTTGTGCTATTTATATGACCACGGCTGTATGCCATATATTTGTTTCAAAATTTAAATTAAAATTTTTTCCCCTCTCAAATCGAAAACAGGAAAAGAACAACAACAATGAAGACAACTGCAAACTTATGGCACACACACATTTTTAATTCATTTGGGCTTAATAACTTTTTACCCATTCTCTTAGTGGCATAATGAAAGATTGGTGGCAGGGGGCAAGGGGGCAGGGGCGGGCTAACATTTGTTGGACTTAAATTCAATCGAATTGGCAATAAAATAGGGCCAAAACGCATACCAAATGTACAGCTCAAGGGCCATAAAAGAGTTCAGATAGCCCTTTCCTTTACTCCGGCCCAAAAGGGGGCCTTAAATGTAGGTGGCATTAAATGAAAATGAAAATGAAAATATCTAAAATGGAAATGGAAAATGTGAAAATCTTCATATGAATTTATTTTCCACTTTGGCCGCATTTTGTTGCCATATTTATTTATATATTAGGCTCAATCGAAAGGCAGCCAAACAATGCTCGACAGTCCTCAAACAAAACACAGATCTATTTGTATATATAGAGATATATATGCATGAGTATAGGAACTATAGGGGGGAGATGTGTCAGGCAATGGCTTACAGCCTGGCTAATGATAAATATGAATTCAAAAATTATTTATGTTTATATGCAAGCAGATGCTAAGCAAGCGATTATGGGATAAGAAACAAGCGAACAACAACCACAACAACAACACCAAAGACACAACTATAAAAAAGTATCTGAAGAATAAAAAAAAGAACTTTGAAATTAGTTTCAAATATTTTAATAACATTCTAAACATTTGTGAATGGATTTATGTGCTCTGATGATTCCTCTTGTCACACTTTTGTGGGCGTTAAGCGAATGTTTTTCATGTTCCTCCGTCGCCTCACCCTCAACAGGTGTGTATGAGAGTGTGCAGTGTGTGTGTGTGTGTGTGTTTATGGAAGATTTATTTGTATCTTTTTGCTGCTGCGTGTGATAAAGATTTATTTGTTTAGACTTTGGGTGTGTGTTGAAACAAGACGAGTGAAGTTTTTAGTGGGGTATCACTGTAGCCACAGTTATTGCCAGAGCAATTCCAACAGTCCTTAACAGTAAGTGAATCTTATCGGAAATACGTCAAGTGCTCGACAAAATGGAAGTATGTGAAGGCTTTATCAGACTTTTCGAAATACAATTTGTGGGTCTGATTGCTCCAAGGGAAAAACAATGACGAAAACAACGTAACAAGTCGAAGTAGAGAGCCAACTGATATTAATTGAATACAACAACAGCAACAACAACAACAATAAATATATAAAGAAGAAGAAGAACAACAACATGAGCACTGTGCACTATAATAAAAACGTTGCCCATTTATTTCAATTAAACACAATCAAGAAACATTCCCTCGGAGACTGAAAACAATGAACTTCCAAGCAGAACATAACAAAAAAAAACTGTTACTTCAGCAGTTAATGTTCGTAACTGACCATTGGATTAATTGAAGAACCGAACAAAGAACGAAATAAAAAAACTTAAATGTGTCATAAGCTAAATTATAATTGTAGCTAAGAAAACAAATAGCTAAGCAAGAAATTCGGAAGAGATGTGAAGATTCAGCAAGTGTGCAGAAAAACAAGTGACAACACTGCAATTTGGACTTGACTCATCCACATATCATGTTTAGTGGCTCCTTCCACTTATAATTCCCAAGCAGACACGGCTGACACTTGTGATACAGTTGTACTATATCATAATTGATTCCTTCGCTACAATGGAACCCTTTTAAAAATGACATTCTTGCTTGCATAAATTACAATGCAGAATCCATTACGAAGTCAAGCGATGATTAAAAATACATTGCTAAATAAGAAACGCTTTAGATTTGACAAAATTATGAGAGTTTGATGTTTCAAAAAAAATATCAATGGGTATGCAAAAAATCAAAAATTGTAGAAACATTTTTAAGTTTCCTAAATTGATAAAATTCTTAAACAAAACCAATTTGTGGGACATTATCATTTGTGGACAAATCTCAAGCGATTTTGACAAAGTTATAAAAGTTCGAATTTTGGAATAAAAATGTCAAGGTATGCAAAAAGTCGAAAATTTTCGAACATTTTTAAGTTTACTAAATTGATAGAATTCGTTAACAGAAAAAATTTTTGGAAAATACAATGACATTACAATACAAAAGACATTATATGTATATCGAAATCGCTTCAGATTTGACAAAGTTATAAGACCTAAAAGTTTTGAAAAAAATGTCAAGGGGTATACAAATAATTAAAAATTTTGGAAAATTTTTAGGTTTATTTAATTCACAAAATTTTGATGGGAAATCAATTTAGGAGACAAATAATGATTACAAAAGACATTGCTCAATGAAATCGTTCAAGTTTTGATGAAGATATGAGGGTTCGTAGATATAAAAATTCAACTGGTATGAAAAATAATCTTTAAGGTAAAGAATAAATGTGAACATCTTTATCGAGTTCCTCTTCCACCGACGTCAACCGTCTAAGCTCACTTTCAACAACATTTAAGAACAAACACATCGCACGTTTGTATACATATCGCTCATAGCTGCATGACATTTGGTCACCAACACATAGACCTTAAGTAATTACGAGAATAAAGATTAAGAACCGTTGCACGATAAGGCAGGTGGCAACTTTGGCTTTACGAGAGGTAATTGCACTATTTAGTCAATGGTTTCCAACATTTTTCTTACTCATAAGTTAACTACGAGTACATCACTAGTTGTTTTTTAAAGTGATTCAAAAAAGTTCTTACATTATTTTTTAAAAATTTTTCCACAATCCCTACAACAACTCACCACAGCTTTAGCTACAATGTATTTTAAAATTCACTACAACTTATAAGATTTAATATAAAAACTGAAATTCTTTCTTTGAATTTTAACTAAGCGTTGGGTAGTTGATGAACTGTTCTTCTCGTTTATAAGTCTGTTTTTTATTTTCATTCAGCTTTCAGCACTCGCAGGCTCTTGACTCAATTGAAATCAATTTAAATGTTTTATCTCATTATGCTGTGAAGAGTGAGAAAGGGAGAGAAAGAGAGAGCTACACTCTGACTCTGACTAAATAAATCTAGACTAAGCTAGTCGGCCTTCCAAGTAATATATTTCATAATCTTCTAGGCATGATAACCTTTTCCAACCCCGATAACGCTTTGAAAACAATCGGGTATTTCAAACGATTTGCGATTTACACCTTAAGTAATCCAAGTTCTGTGGTATAATCCCATTTAATATGCGTTATCCTTTAGAAAGTGAGGTAATTCCCAAACTCATTCCAAGTATTTGAACTAATTTCGATTATATTTTTATTAGTAGAATATCATTTTTTTCTGGAATCGAGCAGACACTGCACTTAATAAATCTTCGTTTCACACACAAATTTCCGTTGAATTTCAATTAACACGAATTTTTTGCTTCCACCGACGGTACGAAGCGATCACGTCGAATATAGAGGAACAACGAGCAACACCGGAACCGATCCGTTCAATTCAACCGCAGACTTGGAATTGAAGCAATCGCAGAGTACGACAACGACAACAACGACGACGACGACGAACACTGCGATCGCGTTCGGTTCGGTTGCCCGAAAACACCGAAAAACAACGTTGATAAAGCAGCGCAGATAATGCACTCGGCTGAAATTGAGGAAGGGAAGGGAAGAGGAAGCGAAAGGGCGGTTGGTTGAATCTGAAATTGAAAAACTCATAGTGGAAAATTGAAAGAGAGAGAGAGTTTCGCTTGCACTTTTCACACACACACACTCTCTCTTTTACTCGCGCTCTCTGTCACCAAATAATATTTCTATTCGCTCTCTTTCCTTACTCTCTGATCGCTTCTCTCTGTAATGATGTTGTACCAGGCAGTGATAACAATGGAAACTGATATACTGACCATTTGTTCAGAATTATATGAATCAAGTGTGTTTTTGCCTCTAATTTCGACAGGTTTTTATTATTAGTGCGGATATAGCTCAATTTCAATTCAATTAGCTGACAAATGCTAAACAAATTCAGCAATCGGTCAATGACGATGTCACCCAACAGCTTTAAATCAAACAATCACGATATTCCAACTCCCAAAAAACAAGCCCCTTCGCCTTTATAGTAATTTCCAGCAGCTGTGACTTCAGTTACGATAAGCTTACAGTGAACCACAAATGTCTTCATACAGCATAAATTTGTCAAATTTGCGTATAATAAGAATGTTTTGATGCGGGTTTCTTATATCAATCTTTTATTCACTTAAATCCCGTTCTAATGATACCAAAATTTGTTTAACCCATTAAGTACCCATCGAAAATTTTGAAATTTAAAAAAAGTCAATTTTTCAACTTTTTTCCTCGATTTTTTCAAAAAAATTTTTGATTCAAAAAAATTCTTCAAACAATTCTAAGAGTTACTGCAAAAAAAATTTTTTCAAAAATATTTTTGCTACAATTTTTTATAATTTTTTGAAAACTGCAAAAAAGCCAGGAAAAGTACGAAAAAGGGGTTAAAATCGTCATTTTTAGGATTTTCAAAAAATTATAAAAAATACTAGCAAAAATATTTTTGAAATAATTTTTTTTGCAGTCACTCTTAGAATTGTTTGAAGAATTTTTTTGAATCAAAAAATTTTTTGGAAAAAATCGAGGAAACAAGTTGAAAAATTGACTTTTTTTAAATTCAAAATTTTTGATTGGTACTTAATGGGTTAAAGAAATTTTGGTAAAATTAGAAAGGGATTTAAGTGAATAAAAGATAAATATAAGAAACCCGCATCAAAACATCTTTTTTATACGCAAATTTGACAAATTTGTGCTGTATGAAGACATTTGTGGTTCACTGTATGCAATCACAGCAGCAGCTCTTATCAATAATGTTCTAAATTACCCAGAAAGTCTTTTCACAGTCTAGACAGCAAATTCTCAAATTCGTTTTCTCTCGCGGTAAATTCCCCAGCCCAAAAACGCTACCCGAACTCAGGTAAGCCCGAAAGATTAGTTAAAACCGCAGGTAAATCATTTCGATTTTGATCGTTTTATTTATTTATTTATATATATTTTTTTTTGTTTACAACATGAAAAAGAAATGGTAGAAAAATATGACATCGTGTTTTAAAGGTTTTCAATATATAAAACCCATTATTCCTTCAAAATTTTAGTCTTTGTTTCAAATTTGTTTTTGATTTTTTTTTTTGTTTTTTCAAATAATTTTTGATATTAGTAATTGAATGTAAGGTGTGTGTAATACAAGAAATGAAATAAAGCAAAAGTCATTAAATTGAAAAAAGTATAAAGATGTGCGAGTGGAAAAAAAGAGTGAAGAATAATCGTAAAAAACAAAAACATAATAATAAATTACTCCATTCTCAACGTATTTAAAAACCTTTTTGTTGAGATGGTTTTTGATTATGTAAAATTGCTTTAAATGTGTGTATGTGTGTGTGTGTGTTTTAATTGAGCAATTACCCGACCACTGCCTTTTTTTTTAATTTAATTAACACTTTTCGTTAGTTTAGATTTACATCTAAAAGATTTCACAAATTTTTTTAGTTGCATTTCTTTCGTTGCAATGCAATTTTTTTTTTCAAGTTTGTTTTTCGTTTTTTTTGTTCGTTTTTCTTTTGTTTTTATAAATGTATTCGTTTTTTTTTTGTTTGTTTTTCATTCAATTAATTTGATTAATTAATTACAAATTATAAAAAACTGAGCTTTCATTTTGGTTTTCCATGAAAAGTCAATGAAGCTTCTGGCTGAAATAAATTCTGAGCGTTTTCTTTGCTTTGCTCGCTTTGAATAAGTTTAACTTGTTCAACTAAATTAGGTAATACAACGTTAGGTTATTTTAGCCAAACTAATCACAATCTTTAGTTGCATCTGAATATTGCAAGCATTCTTGAGTGTGTGTGTGTGTGTGTTTGGATGCTCATAGCATCCTTTTAACGTATGCCTCTTGGATTGACATGTGACGGCTTCTCTTGACGGATTTGTTTGGGATTCTCTCCCTCTCGTCTCTCTCTCTCTTAGGGTTTCTCCTGCAGTCGCAGTTTGTCGCTTATGTTTGTATTCTGGTAGAACAGACGCACGACGTGCGTGTCCTGCTCCGCCTTCTTGGCCAGAATCTCCAGCTGGAATGTCTCCGAGAAGCGTGTGTCGATGAACGCGCCCAAAGCAGCCACATCGCACTTGGCAATCGTGGCGCCCTCCAGCTCACAGTGTTTGCTGTAACGCGGCGCCTTGGCCAACTCCTCGGGCAGCTGACGGAACTGATCCGTGACGGCATTGTTGCCAAAGTCTATAAAGTGCACCTCGCATTTACCATCGTCCAGCAGCTTGACTATTTCGGCACGATAGAACACCTCATCCTCGGGAAACTTGGCCACACAAATGGCGCCCACTTTCAAATCGCTAAAGACTTCAAAGTTTTGCTCGGCGTCCAGCATTTTATCGGTTATGTCCTCCAGTGCCGGCACATCCTGTTCCATTTGCACATAGAAGGACTTGGCATTGTCGAACTGCACGACGATGCAGTTGTGCAGTTCCACCTCCAAGGGCTTCTGCACGCCCGCCACAGCGTTGGCCAGTTCCTCGGCAAAGTCCTTGTAGTTGATGCGCAATTGGACCGTCTGCAGATCCTTGTCCGTCTGATCCTCCTGCAGTTCACCAACAATCTCGTAGACCTCGCCAAAGTGCTGCTCGAGAAGCACAGCGAATACTTCGTTTGTGATATTCGCGGGAATCGCATTGAGCTGACAGTGGATGGCCAGTGGCGGTATCTGCCAGATCTGTTCGGGCAACTTGTAAATCTTCTGGCTGACAATTGTGTTGCCATAGTCGATGAGCAAGACCTCGCAGCCCTTGTCCTCGGCGAGCACCGAGTTGATGCAGCAGCGATAGTTGCAATCGTCCTCCTGCGAGTAGCACACGACATTCAGTTTCTCCTCGGGATGCGGCAGCTCCTCCAGCTGACTGGTCTGCAGGGTCTTCACAATGAGATCTAGATCAGCGGATCGCTTCTTGAGCTGCACATAGAAGCTGCTGGGTGAATCGCCATGCGAGATGATGCACTCCTTGCCATTGATCTTGTCCTGCTCCGCCTCCAGCAGCTTCTGCAGCTGCTCGTGCATGTTCAGTGCATTGTCCATGGTCTTCAACCGGACAACTGGAGGTTGACTGGACCTATTGACAAACTCGACGGCCACTTCGCCGTTGCAGCTGTCGACGAGGGCGTCCAGCGCCTCGCGTGATTCCTTGGGATACTTGATAAAGTTGGGAGACGGTTCCAGCGAGTGCAGCTCCGCCAGCGGCTTCAGCTGCGCCAGCTCTGAGCTGGGCAACTCGAACAGCTTGTCGACCAGCGCCTGATTGCCATAGTCGATAAAGAGCACACGATACTGAAGGGATTGCTGGGCGGGCAGCTGTTCCAAGATGCGGGCACGATAGAACTCGTTGTCGTCGGCGAACTGGGCGACAAACAGTTCGCCCAGCTGGGCAACTGCCTGGATGGGCTGCAGCTTGGCGTGCTCCCCATTCAGCTGCTCGCACGTGCTGTCGATGAGCGCGTTGTTCGACTCCAGTTGCAGGTAGAAGCTCAGGGGACTGTCCACGTGCGTGACAATGGCCATGACACTGCTCGAACCCACCTCCGACTCAATCTTTGGCTCCACAACGGGCTCTGGCTGCTTCTCCGGCTGTTTCTGCGTGCACAGTGGCAGCAATTGATCCAAAACATTATCCTCATCGAGGAGCAAGTGTATGATGACGTGCTCCAGTCCAGGCTGCAGCAATTGTGTGGTGAACACCAATTCACCCTCGCCCGTCAACTCCGCAAACTTCGACTCCGCCTCCTTGGACCAGGCGACATAGTCCTCTGGCAGCTGTAGACTGCATCGCTTGGACAAGCTGGGCACACTGGCAATCTGCTCCGAGAGCAGCAGGCACTTGGCCGTGCTGGACGTGTTGCCGTAGTCCACGAATCGCACCTCGTACCTAGGAATGGCAAAAAAAATGTATTAATCGATTATTGAATCATATGATTAATTTAAGCTACGCGATTATCAATTGCAATTAATCGACGAAACATACAAATAATCGATTAATCAAATGATTAATTTTTGTTATAGTTTTTTAAAATATTGTGTAATGCAATGCCATTGTATAGCAAACAAAATTAAGAACAATAATAAAATGCCCAAAAAAGTTAAAGTATGCAGGTCAAATTTAGGCATTTTTGGCTTATTTGAGCCGTTATCGTTAACATATTTTCATCAATGGAAAGGTCATTTAAATTCCGTTTGAATGACACAAAACTTTCTTTAACCCATTAAGTACCCTTCGAAAATTTCAAATTTATGTAAAAGTCTACTTTTTCAAGTTTTTCCTCGATTTTTCACAAAAAATATATTGATGCAGAACATTTTGTAAAAGCCCCATTCAGACGAACACTTTTTCACCGACACTTTTTGTCAAAAAGCTTTCCGTGTCGTGTAACCACACAAAATTTCAAAGCGTCGGTGAAAAACCGACGCTCACCGATGGAAATAGAACACGGACAGCTTTTTGACAAAAAGTGTCGGTGAAAAAGTGCTCGTCTGAATGGGGCTTAAACAATTCTAAGAGTGACTGCATAAAAAAAAATGTTCTAATATATTTTTGCTACTATTTTTTTGGAATAAAATCTCCATGTGTGTATCCCTGAAAAAATGTTGGCAACGACGCGATTATTTGATCGAATAATCGATTAGTGTTTCAATTAATCGCAACACATTTGACGATACAATTAAATCGCCAGTGGAAACAAAATAATCGATTATTGTGTATCATACGATTAATCGTGCCATCCCTAGACTCTTACCGTTCGTCGGGCAGTTGGCGCAGCAGCTCGGCGCGATAGAAGAGTCCGTCGTCGTCGAAGAGCGCGGCCACGATGCTGCCCCTCTCGAAGCGCTGCAGCGGCTGCAGCTGCTGCTCCGCATCCCCCAGATACAGCTCGATCAGTTCCAGGGCCTTCGAGTCGCTCTCGAGCTGAATGTAAAAGTCACGGATGCTGTTCACATGGGAGATGTAGCAGCTGCTGCCGCTGCTCACGTACTCCAGGGGCTTGGCATAGCCATCGGCGATGAGTTTCTTGGCCACGTCCACGCCCTCGATGTAGAGCTGGACATAGCTGGTGGTGCGGTAATCGCCGCGTGTCAAATACTCATAGTGCAGGATCTTCTCGTAGGAATCGTTGAAGATGCCGTTGGCCGCATCGGCCCAGTCCAGTTTGCCCTTGGGTGCGATGGGCAGGGCGAAGGGCAGGCAGAAGGGCTCCGACTGCGAGCAGAGGCTCTGCTTGATCTCCTTGGCGTCCGAGACGCAATCGGTGTTGCCAAAGTCGATGAACTGCAGCACCATCAGCTCGGCATCGATGATCTTGGCACGGTACCACAGCTTGTCCATGGAGTACATCGAGATGCAGTCGGCGCCGTTCACAATCTCCAAGAGTTGTGGCATCGATGGCGATATAATCTGCAGATTCTCAGTCAATCGCTTGATCTTGGGCAGTGCATCCATGGGATGCACATAGAAATGAGCGGGATTATCGCAATGGCTCAGCACAGCTGTCTCCATGTCCTTGTAGGGATCGGGCACGGGATCAGGAACGGGATCGGGCACGGCAGTAACGGGAGCAACAGCAACGGGAGTCACTTGGGCAATGGGTTCCTCGCTTACAGCAGCTGCAGTCGCAGCAGGCTGTGCTTCCTCCTCCTGCTGAATGACAACTGGCACTTTCTCCACTTCAGTTGTGGGCTTGGACTCGGCAGTCACGACAGGTGCAACGGTTTTCTCCACGGCAGGAGCAACTGGCTCTTGCTGTTTCTGGCGTTGCTTCGACTCCTTCGGTTCCTTCGGCTCCTTCTTTGACCTGGGCGAACTGTTGACCGAATTGGATTTGCCGCCTTGCTTGCGCTGCTGCAGTTCCTCATCGTCGTCGGTGGTCAGATCCACACACTCGATGTACTCGTAGATGTGCGGCTTCTCCTTGTCCAGCTGCTTGCGCATGTAATCAATGTCCCGGCCGGCAATGAGCTTCTCCGCCTTCAAAGTGTCCACAATGCTCTCCTTGCCATTGGCCAGCATCACATCCGCAATGAGGTGACTGCGTCGCGTCTCCATGGGCTTCACAATGACCAGCTGCTCGTCCAGAAGACTCGCCAGTCGCGCCTTCAACTTCTCATCGTTGTGAATGCGACCAAAGGGCAAATTAATCTCAACCGCATAACAACTGCGATTCACATAAAACTTCTCCTCCAACTGCTTCAGCTGATCTCGTGGCAGTTGCTCCGTGTTGCCATAGTCCAAGTAGAAGACATCGAGACGCGCTCCCTTGGCATCCTTGGCCAGAATGCGGGCACGATACCAATTGCCATCGGTACTCAGAGCTGCACAGACTTGATCCTTGTCAAACTTGCGCAGTTGTTTTCCTGCAAAGGCAGCCAAGATTCAATCTCCAGTCAACGTTGATAAGTAAACCAATATTTCTTACCCTTCTTGTTGTAAAACTCATACATGTCGTCCAGTAATTGCTTCATCGCTGCCTCCTCAGCACTCGGTTGCACAAAGATGCGATACGACTTGGCCGTGTAGACAACGAGAGCCTCGAAGTGGTTCACCAGAATGGGATAGCCGCAGATGAAGGCACTGCGATCCTCCTTGAGCAGCGGCATCACGGGACGCAAATGAATGCTAGGGTTAGATTAGTTTCAAGTTATAGTATGCATTAGTAATTAAGTAATTAAATCATAGAATTCTATATACATACTGACAATAAGACTAGTTTACTTTTAATTAGGAATAAGTTAATTGTTTTAAAATGTGCTCTTTTGAATATACACTAGACGGCATATTTTTTTTGACAACATTTAAAGTTAAATCTGCTCGTAATTTGGCATCAATGGAAAGGTCATTTCAATTCCGTTTGAATGATACAAAACTTTCCTTAGCCCATTAAGCACCCATTGAAAATTTTGAATTTTAAAAGGAAAATTTTAAAAAAATTTTTTACTTGATTTTTTTCAAAAAAATTCTTGATGCAAAAAAATTCTTTAAACAATTCAAATAGTGACTGCAAAAACAATTTTTTCAAAATCTCTTCGCTAGTCTATATATATAAACTCTTTGTCCTGACTGACTCACTGACTGACTGACTGACTGACTGACTGACTGACTGAGAATCAACGTGTAGCCCAAACGGTAAAAGATAGAAAGCTGAAATTTGCACACAACATAGATGAGATAATTTCATCGTGCAATAAGACGGCGTTTTGCGAAATTCGACCTCTAAGTGGGTTAAATCGGGGTCAAAGGTCACGGAATTGCTTAGTATGAAAAACTTTTTTGTTTCTTAGGATATCTCAACCAAACTCACAGGTTATATGTTTGGTACTGTCTTTTACATTCTGACTAAATTTTGTCAAAGTCGGGTGACTATATCATATAGCTGCCATAGGAACAATCGGATGCAAAATAACGCTTAGTATAAAAAACTTTTTTGTTTCTTAAGATATCTCAACCAAACTCACAGATTCTATGTTTGGGGCTGTTTCTAACATTCTGGCCAACTTTGGTCAAAGTCGGGTTACTATATCATATAGCTGCCATAGGAACAATCTGATGCAAAGTAACCTTTAGAATCAAGAACTCTGTTGTGGTAAGAGATATTCTTAGAAAACTCACACATTAACTCTTCTTGCTAAATTTTGAATTTATCCTCAAATTTAGCTTTTTCCCGCCAAATTTAGCTTTTTCCCGCCAAATCTGGACTTTTCCCGCCAAATCACTAAATCTGCCTTTAAGCCAAAGTTCAATTGCAAGAAAGAAACATTAATACCGCGGACGGCAGAAGTTAAATATTTCCGTTTTTTTTACAAAAAATGCTATATTATATAAATTTGTTAAATCGGACTACTAAGGACCTTCTTTTCAATTAAGCGAGCGAAGCGAGTAGGGGACGGACCCTCTTATATTGTACTAATTTGTTAAAGCGGTCAACTAAAAAAGTTGTTTTAATTTTTTGCGAGCGAAGCGAAGCGGGTTGGCGAGCGAAGCGAGCAGTTTAAGTTTAAACCGGACAACAAAAGACCTTCTTTTCAATTTTGCGAGCGAAGCGAGCGGGGGTTGGCGAGCGAAGCGAGCAGGGGGCGAAGCCCCCTAGTATTTTTTATAATTTTTTTAAAACAAATATAAACCGTATGGAACTCCTGTCATATTAAAATAAAGGAATAGAATTAAAAAAACATAAATTAATATTTTTAATCGCCCCTCATGGTTTATTTGTGATTTCTGATATTTGTTTTCTAAACAAACAACAACAACTATATACAACAACAGCAACGCTAGACTCTACCTAAGTTGGGAGCAGTCGCTGCTCCCGGAGCCACTGCTTGCCCACCGCTGCTATAAAGCATAATTAAACAAATTTAGCACCACTTTAAAACAATCGCAAGCCGCCAATGTCCGATTAAGGGGGTCTTCTCATTGAGCAACTTTTTTTTTTCGACTTTTTTTTTTGCATTTATTTATAGCTTGGGTAGTTGTGAATATGCCCCTAAAAGGATTTTTAGAAATTCGAAATACTTAAGGAGATATGGCCATTTTTATCCAGCAATGTTAATGTTAATGCAAGTGAAGTCAAAACTTTAAACGCGTTTATCTCGAAACCACGTTTTCGAACTGGCGGCCATGATATCTCCAGTTCATCTGAACCGATTTTCATGGAACAAAGTGGAATCGACGCAGAATTGTCATGTCACCCAATCGGGTGAATGAAGTTTTTTTTACACTAAACTACAAAAAAAATCCCGAAATTGAAATTTTTTTTTGAGCGGCCGCCATTTTGTCGAAAAAAATCACAAAATTATGGTCGACATTCACCCGAGAATTACATCTATACTAATTATAGCCCCGTTTTTTTTTTTCATTTCCGACGCTCCGGAGACCCGGAATCGTAGCCGCCGTGACGACACCTTTTTTTTCACCACCAACTTTGAAGTCTCATTACTTTTTGAACAGCCCTCGTATCGAGGCAAAAAACTTTTCTATTTTCTATGACTTCAAAATATCGTTTTTTTACCGGCCTACTCTCAGTTTAAATGACTTTCGCCATAAGTCACGGCTTTTTGCTTACCGGTCTCAGTGTAAATTACCCATTATTTCGAGAGTCAACATTAATTAAGATGATACTCACATATTGTTCTCACAGACATGCTTGATGTTCAAGGCATACGACTTGCCCTCGTAGTGCTCCTTGAAGGGCTTGGCCAAGTCCTTGTTGGACTTGACAAACTTGGCGTCATCGTAGCTGCACAGGAAGTTGACATCCGGACAGCTTTCCAGCTGTATCTTAAAGTTGGTCATGTCGCGAATGGACGTGAATTTGCCACGCACCTGTTGACCAGCCAAAAGACCAACGCGCACCTCTGTAAAGTGGATAAGGAATTAATTGAGAGTTGCTTGGGGAAGTAAACCAATGAGTTGGACTCACGCTCTGCCACCTCAGTGAGGAACTGGGCACTGATGAGCGTATCCCGCAGGGAGGCGCCATTCACCAGCATCTTGACTATGTACGTGCTGTTGTTGTTGTTCATCTTCGAGCTGAATTCACACTCAACTTTGGCATTGGCAGGCACAAACTTCTCCATGCGATCCACAATGTACAGGTGATCATAGTTGGTCACCACATTGTCGAAGCTGCAGCGTTGGGCGAGGCAAGGCGGCTCGGCGAAACGCTGCTCCACCTGCCACACATCCTCCGAGGTGACGGTCAGCAGACTGCCGGTGTCCACGCAGAAGATGCGATACTTGCGCAGCATGTGGTTGCAGGCCATGACTGTGCCGCGCAGTATGGCGTTGTCCTTGCGCTGTCGCACCACCACGCTGGAGTTGACCTTCAGCTGGAGCGGCTGATGCGGCCGCTGGCGATAGAACTGTCGCATCTCGCGCAGCAGCAGATTATCGTACTTGGCGGAGAGACTCTTGGGCACGACGTAGAACTGGAATGGCGATACCCACCAGGAGAGGCTAGCTGCCTCCTTGCTGGGTGTTTTAATGTCCTGCAACACGAACGCCTTGTCCAGCGCCACATATTTCTCCTTCTCCTTCTCCTTGTCCGGCTCTGGCATCGGTTTGGGCGATGTCGTCTCAACGCTGGACGCTGCATCGCTTTCCACGCCGCTGGAACGCTTCGAGCTGCCAGCTGTGCCATCCAACGTCGACTTTTGTCGCTGCGGCTTCTGTGCGAATCCCTGTGGCGCGTTCTGAGAGCGTTGATTCGTCGCGTTGCGCTGTTGGGACTGCTGCTGATCCTTGCGTGGCGATTGACTGTTGCTCAGGCGACTGCAAGTGCAGGAAAATTAAATTAGGATTAATAACAGGGATTTAAACCAGGGACTGAAACTGATGATCGAAATTTCAACTCAAACTAGTCGGCGGTGCTACAGTCGAGCGGTACTCGACTGTCGGAGACCCCGTACTTATTATAAAGATACCTCAAACAACAAAAAAGATTTTCATACTAAGACTTGATTTTCAACTAATTGTTCCTATGGCAGCTATATGATATAGTAATCCGATTTCAATCAAATTTGGTCAGTATGTATTGAACCATCTTTTATGCATATCCTGTCAGTTTGGTTGAAATATCTCAAACAGCAAAAAAGTTTTCCATACTAAGACTTGATTTTCAACTGATTGTTCCTATGGGAGCTATATGATATAGTGGTCCGATCCAAAATCTAAAACAAACTCGATCTGCTCCCAATATAGACGAACCTACATACCAAGTTTAGAGTCTCTAGCTCTTATAGTCTCTGAGATCTAGGCGCTCTTACAGACGGACGGACGGACAGACGGACATGGCTATATCGACTCGGCTGTTGATGCTGATTAAGAATATATATGCTTTATGGGGTCTGCCACGCCTCCTTCTGCCTGTTACGCACATTTTTTTTGTGACAAAGTTAATAGACCCCTTTACTTTTTTAAAGTACGAGGTCTAATAACAGGGATTAAAACCCTAACCGAAACTGTATTCGTTTCGGTTTTAATCTCTGATTAATAATATGCAACAGGGATCGTTGGTAACTCACCTATTTTTATTCGCCTCCTGTTTGCCATTCTGCATACGTGGCGAGTCCATGCGAGTGCGTCCATTCTGGCGGTTGCCCTTGCGCGGCGAGCTCATGCCGCTGGTGTAGCTGCTCGTGCTGCGGCTCTCGTAGCTGTCCAGGTTGATGTCGCGACTGCGTCTGACCAAATTGTTGTCGTGTGGATGGCGCGACGTCTGTTGCTGTTGCTGTTGTTGCTGTGAACGCCTCGAGCTGCTCTGCTGCGATGGAGTATCCTTGGAGCTGGCCGAGGCGGAGCTGTGCTTGTCCCAATCATTGGCATTGATGTTGACTTGGACTTGATGCTTGGAGCGTGTCTGCAGCTGCTTCTGCATCAGCATGCGATCCTCGCTCTCCACGGTGGTCGAGTTGAGCACTTCGCCCTTCTCCAGCTGCTGGGGAATCACATCGGAGGCAATGGACTCGGCACGCGTCACATTGGCATTGAACTGACCCTTCTCCAGGGACAGATACTGCTCGAATGGCATTGACAGTTTGTAGAGTTTCTTCATGACATTCAGATTCTTGGCGAGCAGATTGACCACGTTGAGGCCATCGGGTTCGATGCGAAAGACGCGCACACTGAACGTGCGACGCCTGATGTTCGACTCCTCGGCGAGCATCTCGAACTGATCGGTGATCTTCTCCATGCTCAGCTCGCTGTTCTCGAAGCCCTTCAGACAGCACTTGATCGCCTGGCGCGGCATCATCAGATGCTTCTCGGCAATGTTGCCAATCAAATGCCGCTTCACATGCTGCTCGTAGCCAAAGTCCACGTGACGCACAATGATTGTGGCATCGTCCACACGCAACAGCTCGGCCCGGTACCATTCGCGATCACACTTGACCACACAGGGTGCACCCAGCACCAGCTGGTCGGGCACCATTTGATTGGTGTTGTAGTAGGCGAACATCTCGTCCATCAGCTGCTCAAACTGCTTGATGTTGTTCACCTTCTGCACATAGAAATTGCTGGGCGAGTCAATGTAACGGATCTCCACAGCATCATCGTTCTGCAGCTGATCCGCCTTGGCATAAGCCTGCTGGGAGTTCTTCAGCTTCTTGAGCACGTCCAGCATGCTGTTGCCCTGCAAAGTGAAGAACATTTAGAGTGAATATTTCCATGTCTATACTCAAAGGATGCCCTTAAAATAGGGATCAAATATATTTAGGGATGGCAAAAAAAATGTATTAATCGATTATAGAATCATATGATTACTTTAAGCTACGCGATTATTAATTGCAATTAATCGACGAAAAATAAAAATAATCGATTTATCAAATGATTAATTTTTTTTATAGTTTTTTAAAATATTGTGTAATGCAATGCCATTGTATAGCAAAAAAAATGAAGAACAATAATAAAATGTCCAAAATATATAAATTCAGTGGCTCACAGCTTAAAGTATGCAGGTCAAATTTGGACATTTAAACTTATTTGAGCCGTTATCGTTAAAATATTTTCATCAATGGAAAGGTCATTTAAAATCCGCTCGAATGACACAAAACTTTCTTTAACCCATTAAGTACCCTTCGAAAATTTCAAATTTATGTTAAAGTCTACTTTTTCAACTTTTCTCCTCGACTTTTCACAAAAAATATTTTGATGCAGAAAATTTTGTTAAACAATTCTAAGAGTAAGCGCAAAAAAAAATGTTCTTTGCTACTATTTTTTTGGAATAAAATCTCTTTGTGTGTTTCCCTCAAAAATTTTGACAAAGACGCGATTATTTGATCGAATAATCGATTAGTGTTTCAATTAATCGCAACACGTTTTACGATACAATTAAATCGCCAATGGAAGCAAAATAATCGATTATTGTGTATCATATGATTAATCGTGCCATCCCTAGATAAAGGAAATATATTGCAAACCTAGATCTACTCACATTCAGCAGCAGCTGGCAGGTTTGCATGGAGCCGACGCTCTCTGGTGCCTGCACCGTCAGCTGGAAGTTGATATACAACGCCGAGTTCTTAAAGATGCGTTTCAAGCTCTCATCCAGAGCACCCAGCTCCTTGGCGCCGGCGAGCGCAAAACGAAAGGCAAATGGTTTGATCTGCAGCAGCTCCTGGGGAATCTGATAGAGATCGGTGAAGGAGACCATCTCCGAGTTGCCATAGTCGACATAGACAACACGATAGCGTGGTCCATAGACGGCGCTAACCAAGGCACGATAGCAATTGCCATCCTCGGAGAAACGCGCCACGCAGGCAGTGCCCACACCCGGATATTGGCTCAGTGTCTGCAGATGCATGTGCTCAATCTGCTTCATCATGGCATCCAGATCATTGGTGGCACTCTTCAGCTGCACCCAAAACAGATGCGGGCCATTCTCCACGTAGCTCACATAGACATCGTAGGTTAAGCCCACAGTCAGACTTGTGGTGCGAAAGGCGGGAATCAATGGTTGCACCGATTGTTGTTGTTGTTGTTGTTGCTTCTGTGCAGCAACTGTTATTGGTGGTGGTTGCTGGGACAGTGCGTAACGTGCGGGCGCATAGCTTAATGATGACTGCGCTACCGGTGGCTGCATTGGATTATTCAGCCGCACATTGTAGTACATATTCAACGGCCTGGGACTTGTCTTGGGCGTGAACACGTTGTGCGCGGTGGGCAACAGATCGGAAGATTGGTAATTGGCACGTGGTTGATTGAAGGCGTGACCCGCAGCATAGACGGGTTTCTGCGCCAACAAGTGTCCAGTGGTCTGAACGTTTGTCTGCAAATGGAAAGTTGATTGTTGTAAGATTAGGGATTTATTAATTTATTATTCGATAATTGAATCATATGATTAATTTAAGCTACGCGATTATTAATTGCAATTAATCGACGAAAACTAAAAATAATCGATTAATCAATTGATTAATTTTTGTTATAGTTTTTTAAAATATTGTGTAATTTAATGCCATTGTATAGCAAAAAAAAAATAAGAAGAACAATAATAAAATGCCCCAAAAATATAAGTACAGTAAAGTATGCAGGTAAAATTTGGACATTAAAGGCCTATTTGAGCCGTTATCGTTAACATATTTTCATCAATGGAAAGGTCATATAAATTGCGTTTGAACGACACAAAACTTTCTTGAACCCATTAAGTACCCTTTGAAAATTTAAAATTTATGTAAAAGTCTACTTTTCCAACTTATTTTTCTTAATTTTTCACAAAAAATATTTTGATGCAGAAAATTTTGTTAAACAATTCTAAGAGTGACTGCAAAAACAAATTTTCAAATATATTTTTGCTAGTATTTTTTATAATTTTTTGAAAACTGCAAAATATGACTATTTTAATCCCTTTTTCCTACTTTTCATACAATAAGTGTAATTTTTGCAGTTTTAAAACAATTATAAAAAATACTAGCAAAGAGATTTATGAAAAATTTTGTTTGCAGTCACTATTAGAATTGTATGAAGAATTTTTTTGCATCAAAAAATTTTTGGAAAAAAATCAAGGAAAAAAGTTTTAAAATTGACGTTTTTTAAAATTTTCAATGGGTACTTAATGGGTTAAGGAAAGTTTTATATCATTCAAACGGAATTGAAACGACCTTTCCCTTGATGCCAAAATGTACATGAAGTAGGATCAAATTATGGATATATTTAACTTTAAATGTTGTCAAAATAAATATGCCGACTAGTGTACTTTGATTCAAAGACTTTACCAAATTGGCCAAAGGCGTTGGCGTTGGCATCAACAACTGTTGAGGTGGCTGCACCTGCAGCTGTTGTGGCTGCGCCTGTGCTTGTTGCTGGGGTGGTGAGAATTCGTTGACCGCTGCGGACTTGAGCGGTCGCGGCGGCGTCGTGTTGAGCGTGCGACGCACGTCCAGGCGTGCGGCCAGGGAGAAACGTGCCGCCAGCTGTTCCCGCGCCACATCCGTGGGCGTCTTTGAGGCGTTGCCCGTGCTCTGTATGTTATTGTTGTTGTACTCAATGACTGGCGACTGTGGCGCCACCTTCCAGAGTTTCTTGCAATGCTCCATGATCAGATCATTGGCAATGGGAGCGCCAATTTGTTTCTGTTGCACCAGATATTCGTTGAGCTCGAAGTCCTTCCAGCGTACGCTGGCAAACTTTTGGCCGCATATGTGTGTGGGATCCACCTCGATGCTGACCACATGATTGCCAATCAGCTGCTGCACTGCATCCAGCTCAGACTGATCCCACTCGGAGCAAATGCCGAGCACAATGTACTGCGAGCACAAAACTGGCACATTCTGGAGCAGCTGCGGTTGTTTGGAGAAGAGCAGCTGCAAGCACACAGACGAAACGATATGTTGTGATTAACATGATATGGCTAAGGAATCTGGTAATTGATAGTTAAATTTAGGGATGGCAAAAAAAATTTATTAATCGATTATTGAATCATATGATGAATTTCAGCTACGCGATTATTAATTGCAATTAATCGACGAAAAATAAAAATAATCGATTAATAATAATCGAATTTTAGTTATAGTTTTTTAAAATATTGTGCAATGCAATGCCATTGTATAGTAAAAATAAATTAAGTACAATAATAAAATGCCCAAAAATATAAATACAGTGGCTCACAGCTTAAAGTATGCAGGTCAAAATTTAACATTTAAGACTTATTTGAGCCGTTATCGTTAACATATTTTCATCAATGGAATGGTAATTTAAATGCCGTTTGAATGACACAAAACTTTACTTAACCCATTACAGAACCCTTCGAAAATTTCAAATTTATGTAAAAGTCTACTTTTCCAACTTTTCTTCTCGATTTTTCACAAGAAATGTTTTTATGCAGAAAATTTTGTTAAACAATTCTAAAAGTGACTGCAAAAAAAAAACTTTAAAAATATTTTTGCTAGTATTTTTTTGGAATAAAACCTTTGTGTGTTTCCCTGAAAAATTGTTGGCAACGACGCGATTATTTGATCGATTAATCGATTAGTGTTTCAATTAATCGCAACACATTTTACGATACAATTAAATCGCCAATGGAAGCAAAATAATCGATTATTGTATATCATATGATTAATCGTGCCATCCCTAGATATGACTATGGAATCTGGTAATTGATAGTCGTATTTGGATTTGTTACTCACATCGTGACTGCTCACATTACGCTTGTAGCCGTAGTCCAGGAACTCAATCTCGACACGCATCTGGCTGCGATTGCTCAGCTGCTTGTCATCCAATCCGGCGCTGAGCACCCGTGTCCGCATGTACTCCACGTCGCCGGGAGCGGCGCCATTCGTGCGCTTGAGCACACAGAAGGTGCCCGGCGTGAGCAGCGCCTGTTGGCGTTCGTTCGACCAGCTCGGGTCTATGGCAAAGCAGGTGGGCAGCAGCGTCTCAATGCGCTTGCTGACCAAGAAGGCCGCGTCCCGGTTGGCCTGGCCGTATATCTTGAGGTAGGGTCCAACATGATCCAGGTGCGTGATGTACAAATCAACGCTGGATGCGACGCTGCTGTTCATCGTCGGCTGGCCGTTCATATATTATATATAATTATTATCGCTGAAATAATACAAAAATTGAACAAACAATCAATTGATATGCAAGACACAAAGCTGCAATTTGCACAATCGACAATCGACACCTAAAAATGCAGCAAACTTTAGTTTCGATTTCACTGCTAAAACACACGCACACATACACTGAGTCAAGTAATTGTTTACTCAATTGCCAATTATTGTTTTTATTTTTAAGCTCACTATTTCTTTTTACTGAACATGTTCTGAGAATCATTTGCAACTATTTTATAATAATTCTAATACTAATAATAATAAAATACACGTGAATTATATTTACTGTCCACACACTTATTTGCCATACTGTATCTGAAACAGTTAACCGTTAAAATTGTCTATTTCTTCAGGCACGTTGACAGCCCTATGCAAAATGCATGAAAAATAACTGTAAACATGGCCTGTTTCCTGCCATATTCTAGTTGTGTGCATGTGTGTGTGTGTGTGTGTCAACGTATTTCTTTCATTTGCCATACACACACACACATAATTGTGTGTGCTCTGTTCTTTAGCCTAAAAAGACAGTAATTAACAAATTCCAAACTACTTACGTTGTCGTCGTCGTTGTCCAAAGCGAAACTCGGAAAAACGTCCCGTGCCTCTTCACGCCCCTTGTGCATCAATATACATATAATAATGTGTACCACAGTCGCCAAGCGCCCAGCCAATTGGTTTAGTTATTTTGCTCTGGTCGCGCTTTGCTCAACTCTGTATTATTACAGATTCCTCTTTTGTTTTTAACTGCGATCTGGCTTTGGCACACTTTTATGTTATGTTATATGTGGAGCGTTTTTCCTCTATGGCTGTCAGCAAATGTGATGTTACTCGTGGATGTGTGTGTGTGTGTGTGTGTAGTAGAAAGTCTTTGAGTGTGATTAGAAATCGTTGAGTTTCAGTCTTTTCAGTTTGTTGTAGTCCTCAAAAAAGGCTTGCGTCGGCAAGCGCAACCCAATTGAAATGTGTTGCAGTAGTTGTAGTTATATCATAAAGCAATTGATCAATGCGAAATAGATTTAATTCGAAAAATTACTTGCCCACCCGTAACTCACTCAGCCCGAGACAACGACGACTAACTAGTAGAGTTGCCACCCTGGCTAAGCTTGGCAAATAAAAAAAAAAGGTGGCAGCCTTCAGGTTCCACGGATAACTCAAATCCAATCACTGTTGCCAATTTGTCCTTTTTGCGGACAGATTTGCGGATGATAAGAAAATTTAAAAAAAAGAAATATTATAAAAATATGGTACTGTTTTTAAGTATTCTGTTATTTTATTTCTACCTCCTTTCCATTCTTATTCAGAAATAAAATAAAAGTTTGCTAACAAAAGCAGTACCATATTTTTATTATTTCTTTAAAATTTTACTATTCAAATCTGTCCATTTTTTAACGGACTAATTTTGGCAACGCTGAATCCTATAAACTCAATTAAAAGACCCTGAGTTAATAATGGAACTTCGTTAATTTTGAAGCTAGAATTTTGAAAATTTCACTCGAATTCTTTATTAATTTTTTGAAAATAGTTAATTTCATTAGAGAAACCATTTTCTATCAATTTTAACAAAAATTACAAATAAATTACTAAAAAGGTTTAAATGAACGGGTTAATGAACGAACCACACACACAAAAATGAGTCACCGATAGTTCTCATACGTGGCAACCTTGTAGCCACAGAATAGGCTCGATAGTCAGAAGAGTGGCGCTGTTAACTCAACAGCAGCCATGAATTGCGTTAACAGGGCGCGCCAACTGTTAATGACTTCAAATTCTACCGACATTAGTTAAATATGTTATTTGTTATTAAATAAAACGCTTGATAATTTTTATAGTGGTATGTATTTACGAATAGCCAAGCCATTTTAATTTTTTTTTAAGTTTGATTACAGTTTACAGTTACAACTAAAGTGATTGCATTAATTAAATGTTGCTTTACACATGTGTATATATAATTTGCTAAGAATCTCTTTAAAATTCCTTTAATAAGAATTACATATATATATATTTACATATATGTATGTATACATAATAATATATTTATCGTTTTACTTTCAGATCCATTAATAAGGCGCATTCCAAAGTTGTTCATTATATATCCGAACTCAATCTAGAATCTATATGTAATTAGAGAGAGAATAAGATACATATTTGAGATACAATATGCTCGATCGACATGTGCATCGAATTGCTAATCGAGTTATAATTAAAGTATTGCAATCAAATTCAATTACAGCCAAATACAATTAACTCAACAATTCAATTGCAAAAATGTGTAAGCAGAAGCAACGATTATAATGTATATAATTAAAAATGATGAGCGGTAATCGAGTTGGTGGTAAGTGAGAATTGTGATGAGCAGGGAGAGAGGGAGGCAGGAAGGGAGGGAGGGAGGGAGAGTAACGGTACGGAACGGCAATTAACACATGCACCAATATACATCTGATTTGCCAGAATGCATTTATATTAATATATAGTGTGTGTGTGTGTTTATGTATGTTTGTGTATATTATGTATTGACAGTTCTCCAAAAACGCGTTTTTCACTATTATTTGTTTAACAACTAAATACTAAATTAAGCTTTAATATCTAACCAAAACCCAGCAGCCCGTGGCATCGTCGCGTCTATAGTATCGGGGTCGATTGTCCCTGAAGACGGTGACAGCGGGAAACTGGTTCTCCTGTATGAATCGGATGGTGGCACGCATCTGCAAAAAAACACAGAGAGAATACAGCCAACAATTAGAATAACAACAACACAACGGGAGAGCAGTGTTGCCAATTTAGCTATTTTCCCGACAGATTTAGTGGGTTGCAACTGGCAAATGCGGAATAAATTGTAAAACAGCGGGTAGCGGGAATTTTAGCTACTTCCAAAATAATTTTAGCTTTTTGAAAACATCTGGTAACTTCATGTATTTTCCTGTTTTACGATGCCACACTTAACCCTCTAGTGCCCAAGACCGCCTTTAGGCGGGGTAAAAAAAAATCTTAGTTAAAACTTTAAAAATTAATATAATTATATTAGATTTATAATTAAAAGTATATTGCTACAAAACTTTATGAATAACTAAATATTTCATCAACCAGTTTTTCTTTTACCGCTCTACGATGAGATTTTCTACGAATTTTCTATGTCTGAAAATTAGTGAATGCTCAAATTTCTTTTTTTGCCTGGGCACTAGAGGGTTAAATACTTTGTACATCGAAAAGCCAAAAGAGCATTAAATTTTATCGTTTTTTACTATGAAATCAATTGAATCTATCACAATTTATGAACCGATCGGTGAAAATGCGTAAAAAAATTCTTAAAACAATTTTAAAAGTGATTGTAAAAAATTTGAAAAATAACTTCGCTAGTTTTTTTTATGATTTTTTTTTGAAAATTGCTATAAAGCCACTTTTTGTATGAGAAGTTGGAAAAAGGGGTTAAAATAGTAACTTTTAGCAAATTTTAAAAAGTTATACAAAAAAATTTGCAAAGAGATTTTTCAAATTTTTTTTTGCACTCACTCCTAGAATTGTTTAAAGAATTTGTTTGCATCAAAATATTCCAAAAACACTGGATTATATCAATAAAAATATCGTTTTACTACTCTAGCGTTTTCTTTAGCTATCAACAAATCTTTTTTATCTATTTTTAGCTTTTTTCAAAGGGTATTTTGGCTTTTTCATGTCCCGAAGAGTTGGCAACACTGAATGGGAGAGTCTTTGCTTTGATACGAACCTGCGGTGCAAAATGTGGCGGCTCCACGTCGGGACTGGAGGACAAGTGCTGCAGCAGAAACTCATCTGTCTGTGACAGCCACAAGTCGGCGCCGCGCAATGGATCGTAGTTGAATGGCCCGATTCGCAGCATGCCCAGCGTGGAGTCATAAACGTCCAGCACCTGTATGCAATATACAAATCTATTAGTTCCAATTATATAAAAGTGGGGATTCCCCTCCTCTCTCCTACCGTTTGTGCGCCCATAAAGATGCGCGCATCACGCAGCTGTCGATCTGGACCTCGATCCGGGAACGAGGCTGGAAAGATCTCGCCAGTCTTGATGTTCACGCCCACGCCATAAATGATCGGACAGTTGATCTCGCCGCGCAGCATTGTGTTCAGCTCGCCCACGCACGCCTGCGTCAGGTCAATCTCCTGGTGATGCTTGTGGAATGATTCTGTAAGTCAGTAAAACATGAATTAAACTAATTGGCAGTCTGTTCGACAAATCGGATATATTTTAGGAATCACAAAAAACTAATACCATATATCAACTAATACCAAGAATCAACAAATTAATATTAATTTGGACTATTTTAAAAATTAACTAAATAAATTTAAATTTAACTAAATAATTTAACATAATTTAATTGGAATGAAAATAAAAATATGTATAGTTTTAAATCAAATAATAGCAAACTATTAATGGTTTATTTTATACAAAAAATAATAAAATGTTTCAGGAATTTTAAACTTTTTTATTCAGATTCAAAATTTCAATTCTTAAAATTTAATGAATTAAATAAAAAATTTCACGAAATTATTAAAACAAAAATAACTAAATAACTTTAAATTTAACTAAATAATTTAACCAAATTTAATTGTAATGAAAATTAAAATATTTACAGCTTTAAATCAAATAATAGTAAAAATATTACTGGTTTATTTTATACAAAATTAAAAAAATGTAAAAGGAATTTTAAACTTTTTTATTCAGATTCAAAATTTGATATCTTAAAATTTAATACGATAAATTAAAAATTTCACGAAATTTCTAAAACAAAAATACCTAAATAAATTTAAATTTAACTAAAAAATTTAATTGAAATGAAAATAAAAATATTTATAGTTTAAAATCAAATAATAGCAACACTTTTAATGGTTCATTTTATAAAAAAATAATAGGAATTTTAAACTTTTTTATTCAGATTCAAAATTTCAATTCTTAAATTTAATGAAATAATACAAGCATTTCACGAATTTTTTAAAATAAAAATAACTAATTTAACTAAATAATTTAATTGGAATCAGAATTAAAATATTTTTAGTTTTAAATCAAATAATAGAAAAATGTTTTAATGGTTTAATTTATACAAAAATTAAAAAATGAAAAGAAATTTTAAACTTTTTTATTCAGATTCAAAATTTTAATTCTTTAAATTTAAAGAAATAAATTAAAAATTTCACGAAATTTTTAAAACATAAATAGCTAAATATCTTTTTATTTTTAACTAAATAATTTAGCATAATTTAATTGGAATCAAAATTAAAATATTAATACTTTGAAATCAAATAACAGCAAAACTATTAATGGTTTATTTTATCCAAAAAAAAATTTAAAATGAATTTTAAACTTTTTTAATCAGATAAATTAAAAATTTCACGAACTTCAACAAAAATTAAATATCAAAATAATATTTGGAAAGTTGTTTTCAGGAATTCCAAAAGTTGTTTTTCGATTTATAGAGATTTCCACATCATTTTTAGTTAGACTTACGCATTATGCTATAGAAGACATCCTCGCCATAGCCATGCGAGTCCCGATAGCCGCCAATCAGCTGCAGCTCGATGCGTCCCTCGGGATAGCCCAGAGCCAGTTCCTGGACACGCGACACCATTGTGCAGACGGCCTCGTCCACGCCGCTGCCGTCGAAATGGGCCAGGGCCACAGCACCAGAGCCTTAGAAGAGCAGGAAGAGGAGTAAAGATTGGATGGGAAATCTTAGAATTTAACGAGTCAAATGAAGCCAATTTCGCAACTCACCCGAGTGCCGGACAACAACAATAATACAGGTGGTGGCATCGTCGGCTCCAATTATGTTGATGTTCTTGTCGTGCGGCGCCGCGGCGGCCAACTCCCTTTGACCCACATAGAGCAGACCCACGGGCCCAATGGACTTGGCCTGTATGGAGTGCAGCTGCTGGGCATAGTCTCTATAGACGGGATGCTGCAGGAACAAGCTGTTTGTGTCCATCGGGCAATCGTCCTGCAGGACGCCATTTAGCACCAGCACCATCCTTGATTCCGGATCTAGTTAACGATGCGACGTCTCGTCTCTTGACTCTGGACAAGCTTCAATTTCAATTACCCTTAAGACGAGTAGCAGCAGCCGCCAGCTGCAAGACAGAGACAGCAACAGCAGCAGAGAAAAAGAGAGAGAGGGAGAATAAGAGAAGTTTCCATTATTTGAGTTGCCAACCAGAAGCATAAAAATCAATTTACGATGCAACCCAAAGATTTGCATGCTCGATAATAATTTGCCAACAAAACGGCAAAAGGCGTTACCCGAGTTCTTCTTACCAAACACACATCCCCCCTCCCCTCCCGCTACCCTTTGTTAACTCGTAAATTTGCAAACCCTTTTCGCAATATACTAAATAAAAATGTCATACCTTTTCAGCTGCAGGCGTTTTTATTCTGTGTTCGTATCAGACGCAAGAAAAAAAGAACAGAATTGTATTTATACTTATAGTTTATGATCGAAATTGGTTCCGTTTGTCTGGCCTGCAGGCCAGTGATGTCATTTTTTTCTGAGCATAAAAAGCTGGATCAACGGAAAAAAAAAGCTTAAAAAAGCGGAATCCCAGGAAAAAAGGTCAAGAAAAAAGCTGCTATATCTTCAATATTTTCTTCATCATCGTTTGGATAATAGTCTCGCTGTACAGTAATTTTTTAACATTTTTCCTCGATTTTTTAGAAAAAATATTTTGATGCAGAAAAATTCTTGAAACATTTTTAAGAGTGATAGCCAAAAAAATTTAAAAAATCTCTTCGCTAGTATTTTTTATAATTTTTTTAAAATTGCCATTTTAACCCATTTTTCCTACTTTTCATACAAAAAGTGGCTTATTAGAAATTTTCAAAAAATCATAAAAAATACTAGATAAGTTTTTAACATTTCAACCGTCAAACTCAATTAAAACAGTTCTCAAAATTGATTAAAAGCACAAATTAAAAAAAGCTGTTTAAATTTGCTAAAAAATCTAGAATTCCCGCTGCCCGCTGTTTTCAAATTTTTCCCGCAAACATACTTCAAAAAAATCCAAATCTGACGGGAAAAAAGCGGAAATGACATCACTGCTGCAGACAGTGGCGGCTCTCAAAGGGGTGCGGGCAGAAAAGGGGGGGAGATTGATGCTCGAAACTCGTCGCGTGTAAATCTAATAAAAACAATTTTTGAGGCCACTTTTGGGTCATCAATTAGCCGTAGAGATGCCGTCAATTGATGGCCACACCAAAAGTCACAAATGTCACACGAAAGTTAATAACAATTAACTGGCAACAACAACAGCGACAACAGCGACACCCCACAAAGCATAGCAAGAAATTAACGAGCGCAACGAAGGCGAAGTTCTCAATAATTTAATAAAATTGTCATTAAATGCACTGGGGAAATTAAGCAGCATCGGTCGTAGAAAAATTAGAAGTCTATTAGAAGTGTCAGATGCGAAAGTTTTGATAAAAATATAAATAAAATTAAATAATCTAATTTAAATTTGGGCAAGTTTTACATTTCTTAATAACATTATTAGAACTAACATAACTTTAAGCTTCTGTATAACAGAGAACGCTTAACTCGCTGCTAAATCGGTATGAACATAAATTAAAGCTGATGTTATCTAACATAAAAAGTTTAACATTTGTAAGTAATCACTTTTAACATCAATATTTGTGTATTTAACATAACATGAAGCTGCTACTATGTAACATAGAAATCTTAACATTGCGTTGACATTTCTTTAACACTATATAAATTTAAAAATGTTGAATGACACTTTCTGTATTAAAAGTAGAAAAAAGGGGTTAAAATAGTCATATTTTGCAGATTTCAAAAAATTATAAAGAATAATAGCAAAGAGATTTTTGAAAAATTGTTTTTGCAGTCACTATAAGAATTATATGAAGAATTTTTTTGCATCAAAAAATTTTTCGAAAAAAATCGAGAAAAAAAGTTTTAAAATTGACATTTTTAAATTTAAAATGTTCAATGGGTACTTAATGGGTTAAGGAAAGTTATGTATCATTCAAACGGAATTGAAATGACCTTTCCATTGATGCCAAAGTGTATATGAAGTAGGATCAAATTATGAATATATTTAACTTTAATTGTTGTCAAAATAAATATGCCGACTAGTGTAGATTTTAGCCCTATAAAAACCCTTTTTTCAAGTCAAATCACATAGTTTTTGATGCTCGTAGTGCAGTTGGAATGCTGTAAACCCAAAACACCCTGTGCTGGCCCAGTCAACTAGCTGGCAATTGACTCAAGTCGGGCGCGCAGTGTGTGTGTAATTGAATTACATATTTACCTACGGCCTCTCAGTCTCTCTAGTTTCAATTAAGCAAAATAAAGATGAGTTAAAGTTCAAGTACAGTCGCACACACACACACACACACACACAGATGTTTATGACTGTATGCCATAAACAACAACGATAAAGTGAATAAAATGAATGCGACTGATTCATTCGTGAATATTCGCAGCAATTGTCAAAGCTAATTCCTGTCCACAATTCTTGTTCTTGCTCCTGCAGAACGAACAAACAAACAAACAAAAAGGGGCAAGTTGTTGTTGTTGCAACAATTGGCCCAAAAGCTAGAAATTGGCCTACAATAACAACACTATTAACTTGGCTAAAGGAAAACAATGCGAAAAAAATATATGAAAAAAAAGGAAATAAAAACAAAAAAATAAAAAGAAAATCCAAGTGAGGCAACGTCTGACTTTTTGGGGGCATGTTGCTGTTGTTGCTGTTGCACGTTCCTGTTGCTCAGCTTGTTGCATTATGCATTGTTGTTGCAATTGTTATGCCCTGCTGTTGTTGTTGTTGGGCTATGTGTCTTGGCTGGAAGCAATTTAGCCGCGATCATGCATGAATCTTGATTAGATATTCAACGAGAAATAATTTGAAAATGATGACAGTTCGCGATAGGCGCAACAAACCAAAAGGATCGAGCTAGAACTGGAACTGCAACTGGAACCAGAACCCCAACTGGAACTGGAACTAGTATTCTCTCTTTTATAGATAGTCCAACAAAATATCACATATTTTATTTTGGATTTTCCACTCTAGAGTGAAAAAATTAAATAATGAGTTTGGACAAAAAAGCATATATTTCATTGTCAAAACAATTACTTGACACACTGTCTATAGATATTTTTACACCTACTCGTACTTGGAAATCCCTTCAATTGAAACTCTCTCTTCTCTTTCTCTCTCTCAACTTTTAACTGGGCTAACTAGGAGAACCGTTTGGCTGATAAGCAATCAGTTTGAAGGCCCGAATGGCAATCGTCGAGTGGGGCAAAACTGACTGGCGGTCGGTCTGCTGGGCGGGCGGTCCGACAGTCAAGTCAGTTCGTGCTGCAGCTTTCCACATCCACAAGATGCCATTCGATTGATAGGGCAACTGTGTTGCCGCTGATGAGAGATGCACCAAATGGTGACTCCACAAATATAACCGAAATGTTTGAAAAAGTCACGCTATATGCGATAAATTCATTAAATTAAAAATATATTGAATACATTTAGTTATTGTATTGAAATCAGGGATTAAAACCCTAACCGAAACCGAAACCTCTAACCGGTAAATTTAAAAACCGTAACTGAACCGTAACCGAAAAAAATATTTTCGTTTGACCGAAACCTTAAAACCGAAATAACCGTTTAGTAACCGTTTCTTTTATAAGGGTTGATTTCGTATTAAAAATAATTTATAATAAAAATTGAATAAAAGTTGTATTTTTAATTGTTATTTTAAAAATTGAAAATAAGAGTTATATTTAAAAGTTAAAATACAATTTTAAAAGCATGTTTAAAAAACAAGTTAAAAATCATTTGAAACGAAAAATTTTGATCTGTTTCTGGATTTCCCGACTTATCAGTCTTGTTTGCAATCTCTGATATTTTGTTATTAGTTTTGTATTTTTTTTTTATTTTTTTTTTTAAGGAATTTTTTTTTTTGAACCGGTATTTCAAAACCGAAACATACAAAAACCGGTTGACCGTTACGAAACCTTTATTCAAAGATTTTGCGTAACCGATAACCGAAAGGCGAATATAACCGAAACCGTAATCCGAAACCGATATTCGATTCGATTTTAATCCCTGATTGAAATAGATTAGTTTAGTTAAAAAATTGAATGCAAAAATCAAAATCGCATTCTGGCGAGCGAAACCATTATTTTACCGAATGCAGAATGAATTTAGAGACCAAATCAAAACGATCAAGGCGACATTCCGCTTGAAAATCTGTTCAGTTTTGGCAAACTTATGAAAGTTTAAAGTTGGTCTGATTTTGAACCTAGCAACGTTACAAGTCAAAGTTTAAGCGTGTATTTTGTATTTACAACTACGTTTTCTATAAATATTATCTTGGGAAAAACTCGATATATTGTTATTATTTAAATACATATCGACAACTCGATAAATTCGATTCACTCTTTGCATTTATGTACATTGTACAACACTACTGTCAACGCTTCACTCAGTTCCAATTCTAGGCAAATAAATCAAGAGAATCTGGAATCTGCTGGAAGCACAGGCAACAACAACAACAACAAGCAACAACAACAACAATGGATAGACAATGGCCCACTTGAAATACTGGGAAACCATGAGACGAGATAAAAAGTACGATTGGAAAGCCCGAAATTCAAGTGAACTGCAATGTCAAATGATTGAATGCCAGTTGCAGCAGAAACGACAACAACAACAGCAGCAACAGCAACAACAGCAACAACTAACTTGGCCATAAGCATCTGAAACGTTTCAATTTATTACGCGTGCGACGACGAGTCTATTATGATGATGACGTTGAATGTTGGCAACAACAACAACAACAACAACCAGAACAACAACAACAACAAACAGGGTCGGTCTGGGCCTGGATTTGATTGACGGTTTGCTGCTCTCTGTCGGTCGATTGGCCCGTTTCGAGTTTATAACAATCACAAATTATGGGTTGTACGCGCTGAGAAAATGATCTTGTAGATTTAACACTGATAGCAACGTGGCCACAACAACAACGACAACCAGAACGACAATCAATCGAAACAGGTTCCCATTTGAGTTGAGCAAAAAACTACTCGGCGGTGCTACAGTCGAGCGGTACTCGACTGTCGGAGACCCCGTACTTATTATAAAGATATCTCAAACAACAAAAAGATTTTCATACTATGACTTGATTTTCGACTGATCGTTCCTATGGCAGCTTTATGATATAGTAATCCGATTTCAATCAAATTTGGTCAGTATGTATGGGACCATCTTTTATACATATTCTGTCAGTTTGATTGAAATATCTCAAACAGCAAAAAAGTTTTCCTTACTAAGACTTGATTTTCAACTGATTGTTCCTATGGGAGCTATATGATATAGTGGTCCGATCCAAAATCTTAAACAAACTCGATCTGCTCCCAATATAGACGAACCTACATACCAAGTTTGGAGTCTCTAGCTCTTATAGTCTCTGAGATCTAGGCGCTCTTACAGACGGACAGACGGACGGACGGACAGACGGACATGGCTATATCGACTCGGCTTTGATGCTGATTAAGAATATATATACTTTATGGGGTCTGCCACGCCTCCTTCTGCCTGTTTTTTTTTGTGACAAAGTTAATAGACCCCTTTACTTTTTTAAAGTACGGGGTCTAAAAAAAGCAGACAAAAAAAACCATTCTTGCAACGCCGCCACTTGGCCAAAATGATTGATTGCAACTTTGACGACTCTGCGGCAAGTAACCTGCCAACTGCCAACTTGCAACGTGCAACTTGCAACTGACAACTGGCCGCACTTGAAGCTAGGCTTGAATGGATCATCTGTTCTTCTTTGTTGTTGTTGTTGTTGCCTCCATTCGTTGTTTGCGCTAAAGTAATTTACACCAGTCTCTCGACATTCAGCACGGCTGCCGTTGGCCAAAAACCAGACGTCATGTTGTACACCTAACTAACTGCTTCAAGTCTGCCTGGCTGGTTGTCTTCCCTCCCCCTGACCCTCCCCCTTTCCATCAACCTTCTGACCATTGTCCGGCTACATGCGCGCTGCACATTTCAAATTCTTTATGGGCCCTTACACGACAATTGTCAACAAGCGCGAACAAATTTTCAGTGACCGGTTCTTGCAATTCCTCCTTCTCTGTCTACTTCTCTCTCTCTCTCTCTGTCTGTTCCCTCTCTTTCTTAGACTGCTTCTGCTGATCTTGAGCCCAAATTTCGCCATGCGGCGTCGGTGGGCGGTTGCTTCAAGATGAAGAAATTGAAGACAACAACAAGAAATTTCGCACATGTGAGACGACAAAAATTAGAGAGAGGGAGACAAAAGAGAGAGAGAGAGAGAGGGAGAGATACAAAAGCGAGGGCTGCACGAAATTTTTGATATAAAAAATTTATTGTGACAACTAAAAATGTATAAAACATCTATAAAATAAAGTTGTTCAGAGTGGATTTCAAGTAAACTTACAAGATAAATGATGTTTTGATGTTCACTTTAGAAAAGTTCGTATCTTGTCAGCATATTGACAGATAATTTATCAAATACTATAGCTGGATATAGTAAAAAACTTAGATTAATTGGGTTAAGTCATCATACTGATGATTACGTTTAAGCATACTGAAAAACTTTGATAAAGATTCGGGTACATTAACGTGTTAAAGAATAAGACTAGGATAAGAGACTATGGAATCTAAGGAATGTATATGCGATGGATTTCTATGATCTAAATAACAATGAAATACAAGATATATCATAAGAGGAATTAGTTCTTAAAAATATAAAATAAATTCTAAAAAGCTCTCAAAATTTGTAGAGTAGATCGCTGTGAAACAAATATATTTAAAGAATATATTATTTTAAAACATATTTAAAATTTCAAGGATCTAAAGTTTAGATTCTAAATTTTAGACTCAAAAGTAATAAGGTTAAAAATTTTATATAGTTCAAATTGTTGTGATCCAGCTTTTATAGGGACTTTAAGCTACGATCAGAAATATAGTGATAATAGAGAATAATTGAAACGCCCCATTAAAGGAGGAGAGAAACTAGAGTCTGATAGTGGAAGAGAGAGAGATTAAGAGAGATAGAGGGAGAGGGAGCTACAGTTGAAAGAGTCTTAAGAAAAGGCTGTTTCCGGGTTCGTGATTTTCGTTTTGTCCTCCTTCTTCGCCTCCTCCTGGGTAGATGTTGTTTCTGTTGTCAGTTGCTGTTGTTGTCAGTCGTTGTTGTTGTCAGTTACAGTTGCTGCCGTTGTCAGTTGTTGTTGCTGCTGCTGTTGTTGTTGTTACTGTTGCAGCAGTTGTCGTTGTCATTGTTTTGTACACATTTCATGGCCATAAAATTGTCTTACGGAAAATTCGTCTGTTGAATGTGAAAAACTTGAAGCGTTTCGAAATGGATTTCATTGGTTGTTTAATCGCCAAAAACCGAAACCGAAAATGATCCTCCCCCATTGGCTTTATAAACAAAGCATCGTCACAAGCCAAAGACTGACAATTTAATTTGACCAAGTCGGGAGTGCACCAGCGTCTTTTGGCCCGAAGCACAGGAGGACAGGCGGATTGCCTTTTGGGCAATCGAAGAAGAAGTTAAACGTGACTGCCAATTGACTTCCATTCAATTTTGCGATGGCACGCAAATATCGTGAGTCCCAGCCACATTTCTTTGGCTACCTTCTGTACCTGTGGTATTTTTCCTTCCTTCCTTCTTTCTTTCTTTCTTTCTTATTTGCACAAAAGCGCAAAACAAGCAGCAGGAAAAACGAAAGTTTTTTTGGTCTTCGTGCTCGGGGAGTCGAACAAATTTTTTGGGTTTTAACCATAACAAGATATTGAAATTGTAGTTGACATTTTATGGGCATGTTTTTCATGTTTTTTGTTTTTTTTGTCATCTTATACGAATATTACTGCGACTTCTCGTAATCCTCTCAGAATTATAATTAAAACTGGTTTCGTCGACTCGCTTATTGAATAGCTCTAATTAGAATTGACCATCGTGCAATTCTAATGCTCACCCGCGGCTCGATGAGTCCAATTCAATTCAGAATATCTGATGATTGATGATGTTGTGTCCAAAGAGATGAAGTGTTCATTATACTGTCATCACCCTGTACAATTGTGCGAAATGAGCGCAAGTTGAGCTCACAAATGGTAACTAGAACAGCTTCCATTAAAATATTTCATTGCTGGAATTTAAAGCAGGAAAAATATTGAGAAAAGAAAACTTAAAGATCTATCAGAGGGTACCTCATACGAATTCCGAAACTTTTTAAAGGAATTTTAAAAAAGAAGAAAATTAAAAAAAAACAAGAATAAAAGTTTAGGAATCCAAAATTGGGAAGAAAAAGATAGTAATCATAAATTAGGAATTTCAACTAAAAAAATATTCAGAGTACAAAAATTAGGAAACAAAAAATTGGGAAAAGTATCTTTGGTTTTCTTGTCATTGGTTAAATTCTTTCGAATTTAAAAAAAAAGCTAAAACATCAAATGAAAAATCTAGAGACTTGGTAGTGCGATTTTTAATAAAATATTTTTGATTTCGGCTTTTTCCTAATTTTTGTTTTCCCAATTTTTGTTTTCCCAATTTTTGTTTTCCTAATTTTTGTTTTCCCACTTTTTGTCTTCTCAATTTTTGCTTTCCCAACTTTTGTCTTTTTTATTTTTGATTCCTTATAACTGCATTCCTAATTTCGGATTCGTAATGTTGGATTCCAAATTATTCGATTCCTAATTTTTTTTTCAGAATTTTCGTATACTGAGTAATATTTTTCGACATTCGCATATAGAATCCTATCAGAGTGTTAGGCTTTGAATTTACAAAGAGAAGCAATTTAATAAGTTAAGTTTAAACCATTAAAATCGGTTGAAATCCATAAAGATTCTACAGACATGGTTTATCCAAATAAGAAACTTCTGATGATATTTTCAACAAAACTATTTCTATGGCTGTTAGAAACCATATTCGACTTTGAACTTGCGCTGGGCTTTCAACCCGGAAAGTTTGCCAATGATACGATCTACGAAAATATAAATATACATGAACATAACAAATTTTCCGATTTTACTAGATCGTTTACATATAAGAGATGACACTTTAACTAGCTTTTTGAGTCTATAAATGGCATTTGAAGTAGGTTTTTTATTGTCTTTTTTTTTCTGCATTCGATTTTGCAAGCTTGCTGCTAAAAAAGGAAATGCGCTTTTACTGTGTGAATTTCACAAGCTTAAACACAAATACCAAGAAAAGCAAAAGGCTTGAATACAGTAAAAACACGCTAAGTATGTACAAATACACACATATACGTAGCTTTAAATCTGCGATCGCGCGACTTTTGTTGTTGTTCTTTGTAGCGAGTATCTGTTAAGTTTATGGCTGCTTATGCAAATCCAAATCCAAAATGCGAATGCGACTGCGACTTGTAGCTGTGTTTAAGTTTAAGTTTAAGTGTGTGTGTGTGAGTGTCTGTGTGGAGTGTGCGTAAAACGTTTTGCGCCTTTTGTTCACATGGTCGACGGTCGCTTGTTTGTTGTTGTTTCTGTTGTTGTTGTTGTTGCTGTTGTTTGCCTGCTGCCGATTCCAAAAGCGCTCGTTGCTGTCATGTCCAGTAATTAGCATAGCACAGAGTCGCATTTGTTGTCGTCGTTGTGGTTGTCGCTGTGGTTGTTGTTGCCGCTTGACAACTGCGGCGCTTTGTTTGTCTGTCGTCTCCTACTTGCCCAAGTATCTCCTCCCTCCCCTGTTCAACTTCGTGCAGCTCTTGCTGCGTCGCGTGGGTTGCTGCTGCAGTTGTGCTCATCAAATAACGCCGACAAAACCTATTTTATCACAGGGAAGATCCCTCAATTATCATTCGATTTAGTCAAAAATGTCAGCAGTGCTATATTATAACGTAATAAGTAAGATCAGCTGAAAAACTGTTAAATATTAATAGCCCAAGTACGTAAAACCTCAAGTTTCATAATGCAGAACCCTACAGAGACATACAATTTAGCTGAAATTTGTAGTACATAAAGATTACTCTTTACCAAGTGCAATAAGCTAAAGATTTTATGATGACAATGCTTGAAATCTATTGTAAATGATATAAGAACCATAAAGAGACTAGGGATTCAACAGAAATTTGAGACAGAGCTGTATAATCACATTATAAGCCAGTTCAGCAAAGAACTTTTAAAGATTCAATGAAACAGCTCTGCAGAACCTATAATATCTGTTTTAAGAACCCTTTAAAGCAGTGGTGGGCACGCAGTGGCTCCGGGAGCACCGACTGCTCCCAACATAGGTAGACTCTAACAGGGTTGTTGTGGATGTTGTTGTAGTGCACCCGAATTCAGATTTCGTGCCCACCGCTGCTTTAAAGACACTTTATTGAGCGGAAACTTACAGCAACTGAAGATTATCTGTTTAAAAGTGAGATTAGCTGACAAACTCTTACCATTTGTTTGCAATTAAACAAATGCAATAAGAATAATAATGAGAACATTTCCAAGGTGAGACTTTTCGTATATGTATTTTGTCATGCAATTTGCTGTTGGCTTTTCATTTGGATTTGTCTGATGAGCCGCCAGCAATGAAAATGCGCCATGTTAAAACGTGGGCTCATTTCTGTTTTTTATGGCCAAGACAAAATACACTGAAAGAGAGGAGAGAGAGAAGAGAGAGAGAGGGATCTGCGAGTCGACTGGCAACGACAACATCCACCAGCGATCGGCTGGCATTTACAACATCGCCTACAACGTGGTAATGGCAACCAGAGCCACATCTAAAGCTGAAGCTACACCAACGGCAACGGCAACAGTGTGTGGCGTCTTGGAATACCAAATTTTATAGCGGTACACTGTAAAATATTTACCATTGCTGCCACAGCAACAGCAACTGCAGCTTTAGTTGTTGCTACGTGCGGGGGCGCAGGTTTGTTTTTATAGCCGCCCAAGTTTCACTCTATAGAGGAAACCGCCGCACCACCATCACCACCATAAGGCCATATACCATTTCGCATTTCCCATTCCCATTCCCCATTCTCCATTCCCCATGCGGCACTATAATTTATAACAACTGAACAACAGCTTAAGGCGCTCCACGAATCCAAGCTGTTGCTGAATCCAAAACTGAAATCTGCGGATGAATTGGTAACTCCAAACTCTTCTGGCTTCTCATACGCGCTGCTGCTGCGTGTTTTTCATCCTTTGTGGCTGAAAATTGCAGCGCATTGTTTGGTTTTCCACTTTTGTATACACTCTAATCGAAGGAATGCCCTGACTTATACATCCAGATTGAGATTGAAATGATGAGCTTAAAGATGTTACCCGATATTTGTTGTGAATTAAGATGTGACCAGATATTTGATATGAAAAATATTAAACTTTAAACTTCTTTTATCTTTCAACTACAATTTGTCATGTCTTTCAAATGAGAATAAGATGGAAATAGAACGAACCTAGAAGGAAAAAGAAATATTAAGCCCAATTTACACGATCGGTTTCCGACCGACACTTTTTGACCGATGGAAAATGTTGCCAAAAAAATGCACCAAAAAATACCAAAAAATTTCATTTTTACGTATAATGTTCGCTTCGATGACAAACCGACGCTCTAAAATTTTGCGTGTTCACACGAGACCGACGATTTATTTACGTAAAGTGTCGGTCGGAAACCGATCGTGTAAATTGGGCTTTATGGCTTAAAAAATGAGTTTTTTAGAAAAAATTGTAGCAGAAACAGAGATTTAGATCAGCGGTGGGCACGAAATCTGAATTCTACAACAATTCCAACCCTATTAGAGTCTACCTAAGCTGAAAGCAGCCGCTGCTCCCGGAGCCACTGCATGCCCACCACTGATTAAGATATTAAAAAAATGTAATTATCGCCTATGGGCAACTCTCAGCTTAATGCAAATATATGACACACACTGTTAATAACGTAACATACACTGTAAATAACTTAACATGCACTGTAAATAAACATAAGAATAACATATGCACTGGCTACAAAATTATCTTTTTTAAGGGTATTGCAAGTTCGTTGGATTCTACTGAGATTTGGCTTTGTTTGTGCCCCTCTTCTGTGCGCTGTGTTGTTGTGTTGTGCTGTGGATTCGAGTGGAGTGGAGTGGCAGGCACGCCTCTATCTGCAATGTGCGATCTATTGCGACGGGCGCTTTCCTTTGAGCGGGACAGCAATCTATGCTCGAGAGGAAAGGGAATGGACAGACAGAGGAGAGGAGAGGAGGCGTTGGATAGAAGGCAGAGAAGCGTACTGTGTTTCACCTGAGATTGATAGCAGTTGACGTCTGTGGCTTTGTGGATTTGGATTTGGATTTAGATTTGGGGCCATTTTGGGTGCACTGACAAAAGCGAACCGAATACTTGGCGTATGAATACTGCTATGAATACTGTCTGAATACGTTTCATTATACGCCAGGTGAATTATGGCTGCTGCTCCATTTGATCTGAATAGACTGGATGAGTGCAAGGTACAACAGGTTTCTCTTAACGCCGACTCAGACTCCAACTCAATCCCAAACTCAAAGCACAGAGCGAGCTTCTCTCTCTCGTCTTGATTTATAGGAAGCGATTGTGCGTTTTGCAAATTACGACAACGTTGTCTGCAAGTCATAAGCGAGTACTCGTTATTATTATTAATACCTGAATGTAACAACATCATCATCCAGCTCAATCCTCGCTCTCTCTCTCTCTGTCTCTCCCTCTCTCTCTCTCTAGGGTTGATTGAATCTTTTATGTGTGGATTTAGGAGGAGCGTTGAAATTAAATATTTATTAAATTGTCGACAGCAGACAATGGCATATAAATCAGCTTAAAAACTATTCAATGAATATTCCAATCAATGGACAACATGTGGCAAGGATGTGTGTGTGTGTGCCACAAGGAGGCACCTAAGCTGATGAGCTTTATGGCTAACATTTGACCTCAAGGAAATTAAATTTCATCTCAGTTTTGAATAGAAAAACAGCAGCTAGTGAAGAGTTCAAAGTGAAGCTAATGGATTTTAGTTAAGTCAAATAAATGTAACAAAAATATATTTAATTAAATGAATAAATAAATCAATAATTTAATTAATTAGCAGATTGAATAATACGTTTTTACGGGAGTTTTATAAACGAATAAAATAAATTTATATAAATAAGTACAGATTATCAAAAGGATAACAAAATTTGGTGTATATAATGGATTTACTTTAGGCAAATAAATGTAACAAAAATATATTTAATTAAATTAATAAAAGAATCAATAATTTAATTAAGTAACAGATTTAATAATAGGTTTTTTCTAGATAAAATAGATTTATATAAATAAATGCAGATTATCGACAAGGATAAGAAAATTTGGTATATATTTTGTAACTATCCAGAAATAGATAATAAAATATATTAAATTAATAAATACTTGACATTCTGGAATGTCTTCAACTTGATTTGCAAGTCTAACAAAGAGCTGAACAAAGCCTCAACCTGAGTTGAAGGAGTTTATGTGCCTTCCTTGTGCTTTTGGCCCTAAGGATAACTCAAGCTGGACAATGGCCTCGGGTTACATTGACCAATTTAAGCTGAGAGCCAAATTCACTTTTGAAAAGTACAAATTGAGGTGTAGTTCGAGTGTGTGTGAGTGTGTGTTTGTCTAGGTGGTCAGCTTGAATGGGGTTGCAAGTTAGTTTAATTAATTCGACATCGAAGCCTGTAAACATGGCACAAACGACAACAATCTCCAGTTTGACAGTTTACCTGAAAGAGGTGTAGACACTTGTCGTCAGTCACTCGAACAGAGAGAGCGAATACACATGTCTCTTTCTCAAAAAAAAGAAAACAAGACTATAAACAAAAGCACAGAAAAAGCAAAGAACTTTGACTGCTTTGAACCCAGCTCTCAAAGCTGACTTGGAGATGCTTCAATTAGCACTTTGGACACAGATTTTAGTAGGAAAAACAGTTACGTACTCCCAGCATCTCTCTCTCTCTTTCTCCTTCTCTCTCTCTCTCTCTCTACTCTCTATGTGGGCATATTAAAACTAGCGAGAAAACTAAAACCTAGTACTGGACCATAAAACATCTTGGAAATATGTGGTCTAAAGTAAAAACTAATTACGCCTAGTCATAAAAACGATCTTAACAACCAAAGTGCGAGCCAAATTAACTGCTTGCTGTTGTTCACTTTTAATGGAGTTTTAACTCCAAAATCTGTACATAAAGATCTCTTTATGTATGTAGAAATATGCAGTATATGCAATATATTATATTGACTGACTCATCTATAAAACAAATCGAGTATAACTAAGTCTTATCAATCGAATATATACACAAATATATTGAGCTGTTTATATTTCAGCTTATTCGCCACTTTCTCGACTGATAAACAACATTGATTATGACTATATATTATAAATAATATTTAGTAACAAAAATAAATATTGCTGATAGACAATATTCAAAATATTGCTAGCTTTTAACTCAAATATATTTGTAAATTGAGAATTTGAGTTGGGGAAAATTCGCTTTAGGAAAATTTAAGTTGAAAAAGTTTGAAGAAAGGAAAATTTATATTGATATAAGAGCAGATAAAGTTAAAAAAAAAACTGAAAATATTGCAGCTCTAATAAGAGAACAAGTTCAAAAATATCTAGTGGGAGAATAATGCTCGAATTGGCGTAGTTAGAATTCGATTAAAAGAAAGTTCAGATGAAAGAAAAATTAGACAAGTGTGAAGTATATGGATCAGAGAAGACTGAGATATGTTAAAGTTGTTCTGTGAATTATGCTTATAATTTTACATAAGTTTAAAAATGTCTCGCATTACCTATACCGTAGCTTTCAGATCTAATTTCATTTATATTTCCTGAAATTGTCATATGTAGATTTCGTAAAACAGAAAGTCTATGAATTGGAACATTGTAATTAAAACTTTAAGCAAGTAATTCTTAGAAATGTATTACTTTTATTCTAGCTAATAATCTTGAATTACAAAAGTCACATATGGGCTAATCTTGAGTTCAAATTTGTAAATTTTTATGAAATTTTCTGAAAATTTCATTTTTTTGGGAGTTCTCTTAATCCTATTTTTGAAATAAAATTAGGCTTGTTGAAATTTTCGTTGCGGCCGTTACAAAGAATGGAAGTCGATTTGAGGCTAACCTGCATTTCCACATGTATTAGCGAATTTTGCATAATAAACAAAAAAATATACAAATACAAAAATTTAAGTGGAATATATGACCATATCAATCCAGCATTAAAAATAAAGATAAGTAGTCTCGTTAATTAAAAATCTTAGTTTTTGTCTGTTGCGGACGTTACACTTTTTACACACACACTTTTTTTCAAATTATTTATATATATTAAATATCTTTTCGATATTTTTTTATCTTAAATGAAAGAAAATGAAACAAAGCTTAGGATGTGCTACAAATTTTCGGATTAGCTCATATCTTTCTCTATCAACTGATTTAATTATTTTACTATAACACATCACTATAGAACATACTCGTAAAATTGACAACAACTAATGCTACAAAGTTTAGAGCGATTTATTAAATAGAAAACCGTTTGAAATTGAAGATCTTAACTTCAATTAAAGTTTCCTTGATCTTGTGCTCATTTTATGATAAACTTTTATAAATGATGATGAAACCAAAGTGATTCTTGTCTGACCAGATGAATAAAGATAATGCGTCTCATTTTATTTTTAGCCAGCGAATATTGATCATAGCTGTGTCCAGTTAAGAGCCTTGATTGATCGCCCAGCGATTGTCCATCGATTGTTGGTCGAGTGGGTCGGATTCGGATTCGGGATCGGGGCGAAATAAATTGTTGCTACACGTATAAGACATCGTGTAGGACAAGTTAAGACAACGATCTGTGCGCCTCCGACAGACAGATCCGAAGATCCGAGTGGCCACAACACAACAACCTGCATCATGTGGCGCGCTGCATGAGAAGAACAGGAAAAGCAAGATGGATAGATAGAAAGGAGACTCTTCTCCGACTCCCACTTCCCACTTCTCCCTTGCCTCTGTCTGGTGTGTGTGCGTGGACATTATTGCGCAGTGTCTATATCATTAATTAATTTAATCACTTGTACATGATTTCGTTGTTGCGTTGTTGGCCAGCATTATTAATTTGGCGTTGCCAGCGATTATTTTGCCATTGGGAAAGCCCCAGCTAAATTGTAATCTAATAATAAATATACAATATATAAATTCAAATCTTCAAGTTAGAATTATCTCCCCCAAATATAAGTGTTGTTCAACACAAAACAGATTTTATATACAGTTTGTCATGAAACACTTTACACACCCTTAAAAATGTAATATTTTGACTTTTAATAAGAAAATAATAGATTGTTATATATGTATATTTGGAAAGTTCGTTTAAATTCCGATTGAATGACACAAAACTTTCCTTAACCCATTAAGTACCCTTCGAAAATTTCGAACTTATGAAAAGTCACTGTTCAATACTTAAGACTTCGATTTTTCAAACTGATTGTTAACGCTAAAAATTGGCAGCTATATGATATAGTAACTGCAAACGAAAATTTCAATCAATATTTGTGTCTAGTATTGTATTGGAAGATCCTAAAAATGACCATTTTAATGCATTTATTCCACTTGTTCCCACGTTTGGTATGAAAAGTGCATTCTTCAAACATGCAAAAAAGTTTTAAACCATACTAAGCAAACATGATTTTCGAAAACTGATTGTTGCACTCACTGTGGAGCTGATTCATGAATTATAGTGGTCCAGCATCTCTGGAAAAATCTAGAAAAAAGTCGAAAACTTACGATTTTCTGAACTCCCAATATTCAGACGGAACCTACGGATTACGCAAAGTTTTGGAGTCATCTAAGCGGAATCTTAAAGATCTCTGCAGATCTAGTGCGCTCTTGACAGACGGACTGGACGGACAGACGGACATGGCTATATCGATTCGGCTGTTGATGCTGATTAAGAATATATATACTTTATGGGGTCTGCCACGCCTCCTTCTGCCTGTTACGCACATTTTTATGTAGTGACAAAGGCAATTAGACCCCTTTACTGTATTTATAAGATACGGGGTCTAAGATCTCTCTCTTATCAGTGCCGAAGCCTGATTCAAATTCTATTCAAATATATTTTATGATCTTTTTATGTGTGCGTGCGTGCGTGTGTGTAGCGATAAGAAGTATTATTTTTCATGAACTGAAATCAGATCACAAAATGCGTTTCGAATCCACCAAAAATAGAAGACACTTTTCTTCTTTGCGGCATAGAATTCTTCTGTTATCTCTGCAAAGTATACAAAAAATGTTGAGTTCTTAAACTTACGTTTTGTTGCGCCTTTTCGAGTGTTCTTTTTGTTATTGTATCATTTATCGCTAAGCTGCATCTGTTTATGTTTCTTTCCGTTTTCGAATTCACACAAAAATTCACTGGGAAGCCGTCGGCTGTTTAATTCTTTTTTTGCATGCACAGTGGAGACGCACTGATATTTATGGGCAAATGGGATTTGTCAGGCAGCTACAACAACAACAACGAGCATTAACAACAACTAAACTGCACTGCACAATAATCCGCGAGACGCGCTCAACGTTGGGCTCCAAAACCGGACTGAGGCGAACGACAATACCGATTCCGACTGCGACTGCGACAGAGGCTGAAACTGAGACTGAAACAGCGACTAAGACAGAGGCCGAGACTGAGACTGAGACTCAGACTGAAGCTCAAGTCAAACTCGAGCGAATAAAAGAGCAGCGTCGCGACGGCGCCAGCGACAGCGCCGCGTGCGCCCCAGCCAACTGGTCAGACAGAGAGCGCATGCTTGCTCTGCCGCCGGCAATAGTTTGAGCGAGCAACAACTCCATGTAGGCCCTCTGAGTGCTGTTCGCTCTCTCGTGCTCTTCAATTCAATGCTCTCTCCCACACAAACACACACACACACACACGCGCAGAGTGTGTCCCTCTCCTGCTGCGGTTGAAACTGGTGCGTATATCTGTTGCTGTCGCACACTGACACATGCTCACTACCGTTCGGCTTCAAAGTTGAAAATGCAAATAGAACAACAACAAACTCAAATTTAAAAAGGCAGCGCAGAATGATCGATACTATATAACTAGATTAGGAACTGAATGAAACGAGCCTATGACGTAGTTCCTAGACACATTTACCTATATTATGTTTCATTAATCAATTATCTAAAAACTACCTTATTTTAGATTTGAAAAACGGAGAATAATTGAGACTAAAAAGAAGAAAAAACTAGTATTTCTATCTATAAATTCAGCTAATTCTTTTTTTTAAAGTCCAACTTTGTCCATAGTGTAAATATAAAGATTCTTTTATCTATTATCTCGTCAATGACGAGTCGTCATCTCGATTATATTTGAAATTTGGATAATCTTCTAGCAGCCTCCTGTGTCAGACTGAGCGAAAACTGGGAGGCAGCCTGCAGCACTGTTGCATGTGTGCGAAAGAGATGGCCTGCTCTTATCAGTTGAGTGAAAACTCGAGTGGCAACTGATAGCAGAGACGAGTCGGGACGAGAGTTGAGTGAAGTTGCTTCGTTTCGTTTCGTTTCGTTCGGCTTTTTGTTAATGTTTTATTTGATTTTATTTTAAACTTAATTTCATTAGATGCTGGTGCATTGGCTATTGTTGTTATTGTTTTTGTTGTTGTCATTGTTGTTGGTGTTGTTTGCGGTCATTCGTTTATGTTTTCTGTGGTCCAGTTTAAGGGGTTGCATTTGGCCAGCAGCTTCGTTGGCCACTCGATGCGCTCTAATTGGTCAGCAGCAAGCGTTTTATGTGCTGGCAACTGAGGGCCACTTAAAAGCCTCGAGCCCCTATTTCGATACTTAACGAGGGACACACAACTAATTCTTTTCAATCGATATCATATGGTTATAGCATAGATAGAGGGAGAGAATGAATGCAAGAGAGAGTGAGGAATAAATAGCAAGTCTAACTAAACCCTCTGAATAAATTAAATGCTTAACATTTTATGAAAAGTTTTCAAAGGTAACTTAAAAACTTATAATTTTAAAATACGGGGGTGCCACAGAAATCGCTTTCGCTTGAATTTCATTTAAATTTCATACAAATTTAATTAAAAAAAAAAAAATAATAATTTCATACAAATTTAAGTGAATTTCAAGCGAAAGCGATTTCTGTGGCACCCCCGTATTTTTAAATTATAAGTTATTTCATAAAAATTTAAGTGAACTTCAAGCGAAAGCGATTTCTGTGGCACCCCAGATAGACTTATAATTCGAAATGAAATTTGAAAAATACATTAGCTTAAAATTTAAATATAAAAAAAAAGCATAATAAATTGTTTAAGTAGCTTATTTATTTAAAATTTGAATTTAATTTTAAAGCCTTTCAAAAAAGATTAATATCAATCAGATTTACACAAAGTCTTTCAAGTAAGACTTATGTATCAATATGATTTATACAAAATATGAAATAAAATTTAAGATGTAAATAATTGAAAAATTAGAGTAAATTTTGTTGACCTTTAAAAATGTATTTTAAATATTATAAACATGTAAATTTTTCCATTAAAATTAAGTTAAAAATTAGCTGATTTAATAGCTAGTCTACGTGGAGTTTATTTTTCAGCTAAATTTTCCAACGAGATTCAAAATTGCAAAAAAGACACTCATATCTACAGGAATATTAAGTATACGCAATGAATTGCCTGACAACAAACCAATCAGAGATTGCCACCTGAATATAAGACCCCAAAAAAAAAAGAAGGAAAACCCGTGCTTCCTCTGCCAACGGACAACTGACCAAAGCCATTACGCACCGCTGTGAGATTGTAATCTAAGAAGATTCAACTCGTTATTGGAGCAGGGATTTAATTAGACAAATGTGCGCAATTTGTAATGTCATTTCTCAAATTTGTGCGACCAAGTTGGAGAAAAGCCAAGTGTAAAGTTGGTCTTTGGTGTTGAGAGAGTTGGAGGGAGAGGAAGAGGGAGATAAAGTATAAGGAAAATAGGAAAATGTTGTATGTGCAAATGTGCAGCATGTGGACACTGGTCATTATTTTCGTTCGTTTGGGGGCAGGTACCAGTTACCGACTAAGCTAAGCATTTGGCAACCAATGCTGAAGTAATGTGTGTGTGTGTGTGTGTGTCAGTGTGTGTATCTACAGTGGCGAGCAAAAGTGAGTGCATGTTCATAACACTGACTTTCATGATTCATAAAAACAAAACCATACAAGGGAAATCAAATTTTTTTTTATAAATTTTCATCATTTCATTCCTAACAAATAGGAGAAGGCAAATTCTTAGATTTTGAAAGAAAAAGGAAAGAGGAAAAATAAAAAAGTGAGCTTACTTTTTCAACTTTTACCCTAGATTTTTTGAAAACAAAGTTTTGATGCAAAAAGTTTCTCTAATCAATTTATTTAGGAACTGAAAAAAAAAATTTTCGAAAATCTCTCTGCTAGTATTTTTTAAAATTTTTCAAAAACGGCAAAAAAGGCACTTTTTGTATGAAAATGGGAAAAAATTGCCTATTTTGCAATTTTCAAAAAATTTTAAAAAATACATGAGAAACGGTTTTTGAAATTTTTTTTTCGCAGTCACTAATAGAATTGATTAGAGAAACTTTTTGCATCAAAGCTTTGTTTTCAAAAAATCTAGGGTAAAAGTTGAAAAGTAAGCTCACTTTTTTTCCTTTTCCTTTTAAAACCTAAGAATTTGTCTTTTTTATTAATGTTGCCTTACTCCTATTTGTTAAGAATGAAATGATAAAAATTTAGAAAATAAAATTTTTTTTTTATGAATCATGAAAGTCAGTGTTGTGAACATGCACTCACTTTTGCTCGCCACTGTATGTGTGTGTGTGTCAGCAGGCGGTCCATGTCGGACATGTCCAACGTTGGCGCGCGACGACAAAAAATGAGATTTGCTGACCAATGGTCATTAAAGCACATTTACAATGGCCAAAGCCCAAAGTCGAGGCATGCAACCAAATGAGGCAGGCAAGAGAAAAACTTGGCACGCTGCATGCAAAATGGCTCAAGAGACAAGCGATCAAATCGATGCCGAAATTAATTTATCTTCAAGCTACCAAATTTGACAAATTGCAAATGTATTTGAAATTGACTGCAACGGCAGCAGCAGCAGCAGAAGTTGAAGCAACAGCAGGGGCAGGAAGGGGGGAGGTAGCAGGAAGGGAGGCGACACCAATTAATCATATCAAGCTGTGAACTTTTGCGTAGATTTGTCTAGGCAGTTGAAGGGAAAGGCGAAGAGAATTAAAGAAAGAAAGATAGTTGCATGTTGCATATAGAAACGACGACTCGACTCTGTCGGTGGCAGCAACCCCTCTGCTGATTGCGCTAATTGGTCGCGAATGGCAAGCGCGTGATACGAGGGAGATGATGATGATGTCGATGCTGCTGCCACAGTTGCCAGTTGCCACAAGATGACAAGATTTCGCATTCATTCATAAAGAACTCATACAACATTTAACTCATTCAATGAGGCAGACAACAACGATGCCGGACCGGAAGTTCTTATTCTTCTGATTGCAAATTGCTCATCTTACAGTGAAACGCGAGTGTGTGTATATGTGTGTGGGTGTGTGTGAATGAGACTTTTAGAGATGGGTGAAGATCTCTTTTCAAAGGCAGAATATAGGCAATATAATAGAAAGAACTTAATTACATATTAAAAAAATTATGCCAAGAGATTAGGTAATAAAAATATATATTCAGGGGTGCCACAGAAATCGCCTTCGGCCTAAATTTCACTTAAATTTCATACAAATTTATTAGGTAATAAAAATATACATTCAGGGTTGTCACAGAAATCGCTTTCGCTTGAATTTCACTTTAATTTCATACAAATTTATTAGGTAATAAAAATATATATTCAAGGTTGTCACAGAAATCGCTTTCGCTTGAATTTCATTTAAATTTCATACAAATTTAAGTGAAATTCAAGCGAAAGCGATTTCTGTGACAACCCTGAATATATATTTTTATTACCTAATCTCTTGGCATAATTTTTATAATTTGTATATTTGTATATTATTTAGAATTTAGAACTTAACCATTATTGTAGTTAAATTTATTAAGGAAAATCGAAATCTGCTCGAATAAAAACGATTTATAATCGTACTTGTCAATAGTTCTATGGATACTTCGACACTTGTGTGGACTGCTTGTCACAGAAATCGCTTTCGCTTGAATTTCACTTAAATTTCATACAAATTTCATACATTTCACAGAAATCGCTTTCGCTTGAATTTCACTTAAATTTCATACAAATTTAAGTGAAATTCAAGCGAAAGCGATTTCTGTGGCACCCCTGAATATATATTTTTATTAATAAATCTCTTGGCATAATTTTTATAATTTGTAATTAAGATTATTTTACATTTTGTTCAAATTAGTTTAGAATTTTAGGTAATATATTAATAATTATAGCTTATTAAGGAAAATCTAAATCCGCTCGAATAAAAACGATTTAAAAACGTACTTGTCAATAGTTCTATGGAGACTTCGTCACCAGCGTGGACCGTCGTTCTCAGTGTTCTCATTGTTAAAACGGAAATTTAAGAAATATCAACAATTAAAGTGGCTACGAATAATTAAAGTTTTATTTTCGAATTTCTTCCGCTCAGCGTATTTAGCATAAAAGTGAGCACTCAATATGATGATTAGTCCCTATCGCTGTTAAGTGTGTGTGTGTGTGTGTGCTTTGCGGCTTGTCAAGTTCAAAAGTGTTAATTGAGGCAAAGTAGAGTTTTGTCACAGCCGCAGCGTTTCCGTTTTTTGTACTTATGTTGGCTGTGGCACAGCTGCTGCTGTTGCTGATGTTGCCGCTGTGCGGTTGCAATCGCAGTCGCAACTTTGAGTCCGAAGGTTGTTGTATTTGCTGCCACATTCATTCAGCTGAGAGTTCAGAGTTCAAATGCAGGCAAAAATATGTAAATGCAGGGCGCTTGCGTGTCGGGTCTTGAAGTCTTGAAGGGGCTACGGTTCTAACCGATTTACCCATTACACAGTAACAACAACATCAATTTCGGGGCACTGGGAACGGGTCACGAGGTGCCAGAGTCGAGAACGATGAGAAGGATGGAGGAAATGAAGGAGGAAGATGGAGGGAGGAGTAGAAGGAGGAGGAGGAGGAGGAGTAGAAGGCGCAAGCGCAGGCGCAGTCTAAACGCTTGTTAAAGGGCGCGATCGAAATTGTTATTGTTATACCCTCCCTTTCAAAAAGGGTATTCTAACTTTGAAAGATATCATATTCCGGTAAATTGGAAGACTTGGCATAGATCCGTCTTTTTACTACAGGCAGTACATACTGTGATAGAACAAATAATAGAAACGAAAATCTTTGGACATTTCAAAGAAATTTTTAATAAATTGATGAAAGGAATATAGAATCCCGTTGATTTCTTAAATATTGAAGCATATAGGGCCGTTGTTTTTATGTTCATATATGTATGAAATTTAAGTGAAATTCAAGCGAAAGCGATTTCTTTGGCACCCTGGATAAAGTCTATTTAACATATACTGGGGTGCTACAGAAATCTCTTTCGATTGAATTTGACGTAAATTTGTATGCAATTTACGTAATTTTTCAGGTGAAAGAGATTTCTGTGGCACCCCAGATAGTAACAAAATTGACATTAATTTCTGTACATTTAATGTGAAATTTTTTTTTAATAGTTATCAATAGGGATGGCAAAGAAAATTTATTAATCGATTATTGAATCATATGATTAATTTAAGCTACGCGATTTTTAATTGCAATTAATCGACGAAAATTAAAAATAATCGATTAATCAAATGATTAATTTTTGTTATATGTAGTTTTTTAAAATATTGTGTAATGCAATGCCATTGTATAGCAAACAAAAATTAAGAACAATAATGGCTCAGAGCTTAAAGTATGCAGGTCAAATTTTGATATTTAAGGCTTATTTGAGCCGTTATCGTTAACATATTTTCATCAATGGAATGGTCATTTAAATTCCGTTTGAATGACACAAAACTTTCTTTAACCCATTAAGTACCCTTCGAAAATTTCAAATTTATGTAAAAGTCACAAAAAATATTTTGATGCAGAAAATTTTGTTAAACAATTCTAAGAGTGACTGCAAAAAAAAATTTTCAAATATATTTTTGCTAGCATTTTTTGGAACAAAATCTCCATGTGTGTTTCCCTGAAATAATTTTGGCAACGACGCGATTATTTGATTGAATAATCGATTAGTGTTTCAATTAATCGCTAAACCATTTTACGATACAATTAAATCGCCATTGGAAGCAAAATAATCGATTATTGTGTATCATATGATTAATCGTGCCATCCCTAGTTATCAAATACCTTATTTTGACATTGAAAAAATGGGCCTTAGTTTTAATTATAAAACTAAAAAAATTGATTTTTATTTGTAGTTTCTTAAGACATCTCCAACAATCTCAAAGATTTTTCATTTGGTGTTGTCTTTTATAATCTGTAGAAATTTGCTTAGAATCAGAGTACATTATCAGACAGCTGCCATAGCTATGGTATGAAAAACTTGTTTGCTCCTTGAGATATCTCCACCAAATGCACAGATTATGTTTATGTAATTATCCTATACATTTAATCCAAATCGGTTCACTATAACATAGGATCAATCCTTCAAAAATGTAATACAACGCTCTGTAAGGGCATTAAATCTTCGGCGTGCCCAATTCAAACTTTCTATCTTGTTGTATTTGTTGTTGTTGAGTGGTTCGTGGCAACCGCAAAAACAAATCAACCGTCAGGCGTCAGACTCGAATCTGTCGGAGCACAACTCACACACACACACATACACACACACACATACGACAGAGAGAGGGAGGAGAGAATCGGTGTAAATTCGATTTGCAATTTTCTGTTGAGTTGAGTAAACAATTTTGAATGAAATGCAAGTGCCGGCTGTCGATTTGGGGGCAGGAGTTGCAAGTGGCAAGTTGCAGGCTGCAAGCTGCTTGATTTGCAATTTCATGGCAGCCACAATTTGCACCTCATCATCTCGCTGGGCAGCATCGCAAGGGTGATGATCTTTTTTCGAATCGTTCAATCAGCGAGTTGGCCAAGAGGTTGCCATCATCAACGGACTGTGTGGCACGTGCAACATGAGCAGCGGCAGCGGCAGCGGCAGCGGCAGCCTGAGAATGTCCCAAATACTAGTTAAGGCTCAATTTCTCTATCAGGCAGACACAACAACAACAACAACAAAAAGTAAGAAGACGCTTAACTATGCGCTATCTAGGGACGGCACGATTAATCATATGATACACAATAACCGATTATTTTGATTCCATTGGCGATTTAATTGTATCGTCAAATGTGTTGCGATTAATTGAAACACTAATCGATTATTCGATCAAATAATCGCGTCGTTGCCAACATTTTTTCAGGGAAACACACATGGAGATTTTATTCCAAAAAAATACTACCAAAAATATTTTTTTGCAGTCACTCTTAGAATTTTTGAAAAAAATTTTCTGCATCAAAATATTTTTTGTGAAAAATCGAGGAAAAAAGTTGAAAAAGTAGACTTTTACATAAATTTGAAATTTTCGAAGGGTACTTAATGGGTTAAAGAAAGTTTTGTGTCGTTCAAACGGAATTTAAATGAACTTTCCATTGATCAAATAAGCCTTAAATGTTAAAATTTGACCTGCATACTTTAAGCTGTATTTATATTTTTTGGGCATTTTATTATTGTTCTTAATTTTTGTTGCTATACAATGGCATTGCATTACACAATATTTTAAAAAACTATAGCAAAAATTAATCATTTGATTAATCGATTATTTTTATTTTTCATCGATTAATTGCAATTAATAATCGCGTAGCTTAAATTAATCATATGATTCAATAATCGATTAATAAATTTGTTTTGCCATCCCTACGCTTAACTATGCGCTATCTGAGCAATGCATACCAGGAAGTTTGTCGAAACGCTGCTGAAAATGAGGAAATTTCTGCTGAACGCTAGATAAATAATGCATATCTCACGCACTCGAACCTGACGCTGAACCCACACTATCATTGGGCTCTGGTCAAGCGTTCGCTGGCCGTTTAATGAAGGGGCCTAGATACCATGATACCCCTGGCTATAATAAGCAGCGGCAACAATAGCACAAATCGTTTGCTGGCCTGGCCAATTTATGGCCAAAAGCTATGTACCTGGCTAGCTGACTAGCTGCTAGCTGGCTGCGTGTCTTGCATCGCTAGCGGGTTCTTCAACATTTTCGATTTGGCGGCGATTGCGGGCCGCCGTTCGATTTAATTTAGCAGCCAAAGCTGCAGCAGCCACACAAAAGATTCATTAAGTTTGCTTTGGGCCGATTTTCTTTCTCTATTTACTTTTCCCAAGATCAACTTGCCTTTTGGGCTGAGAAGATTTGCGCCAAATTGGCTCTGCCTCTGCTGCAATTGAAGGCTGCAATTGTTTGCAGTGTTGCCCAACTTTGAGAAGCAAAAAACTGTTCTATTTTGTGAAAAAATTGTCAAAAAAAGCTAAATTTGCCAACAAAAATTATAAATAAGACTCTTAGTAAAAATAATGTTTAAACTTAATCATGATTATAAATATTTAGGTAATTGTTTAATACTTGCGAATAATTTAAAAAAAAAAAAAAGCCTCAGAAAGAGGGCAATTTATGATGAATTTTGACGTATTAATTTTTGGGGGGTCTCTTCTCTTTTTTTAATTGAATTTTAAAATTTTAAAGCAATTTGACCCCTTTTTTTTGTTTGTTTTGTGTTTTGAAAAGCCCAAAACAAGCGTGCAAAACACAGAAGAAACATGAAAACAGTGCATTTTACATTAAAATTTTGAAATTAAATTAAAAAAAAGTTGAAAAGACCCCCTAAAAGTTCTTTCACCTAAATTCTTCATAAGTAACCTCTTTCTGAGGTTTTTTTTTTTAATTATCCACGAGGATTAAACAATTAAATATATTTATTTATATTTATTTTATGATTTACCTAAACAACAAATGCGAATAAAAGAATATAAGCAAAAAAAATTCCCGCTGCTTCACTTTTATCGTTTTTTCCCCACAAAATCTGACTTTAGAAAAAAACCCAGATTTGACGGAATAAAGCTGTTATGGCAACCAGTGCTGCCAGAGTCGCTTTTTTCCCGTCAAATCTGGCTGTTTTCAAAGGCCATTTGCTAGAAAAATTTGCAAACAGCGGGCAGCGGGAATTCTGGCTTTTTTTTTTCGAATTTTTTGTAAATGTCTAAATAAAGGGGAAATTAAAACCCAATATAAACAAATTCGCTTCGTAAAATGGCAAAATAATGACAGCACTACAAAATTTTAGATTGGAGTCAATTCCTATAAGGATTCTGGGGGCAACAATACTTTTGCAGAGTTGGCTAAGGTTGCCATTGATTTATTATAGTTGCCTTGGTCAAACGAGAAGCCAAGTGAAATCAAAAATTTAAAAGTGTACTTTAAATAAGGTAATTGGTTTATTTGTTTGCTACTTATTACGAAAATTATATATTCTGGTGCCACAGAAACTTTTCACCTGAATTTGACGTAAATTTGTATGAAATTTACGTCATTTTTCAGGTGAAAGAGATTTCTGTGGCACCCCAGATTGTATTTTATTATGAATTTTGAATTTAAAAATATGGCTTGCGCAGACTCGACCATTGCTGCCACACATATAAGCTTCCCAATAAATTCCTGCGGATGATAAGAACAGGATTATCATATCAGGAGAATGAGGACAACATCGATGAAATTATTCACATCTTATGAATAAAAGATCAGCTGCTGCTCAAATGGCTCACTTTATTTAAAAACAACTGTTGTTGTGCACACACTCTACCCTTTTCGGGTTAAAAAAACAGAAATTGATGAATTGAAAAACTAGCTTTATTGTGGATTTTTTAAATAAATTTTTCTGCTTTCTTGCATCGTTCCTCCCGTCAAAAACAGCTTTTTTTTCCAAACAAATGTTGGCAACACTGATGGCAACACTCTCTGTGTGTTTCTTTTACCGTTTCTTCGATGCGGCGCCGATAGACGAAATGTTGCAACGAAATGGATTCATTAAATTGGAAATGCTTTACGAATTTAGACCACATCCGCATCCCTCATTAGTCCATTAAGGGGCAGTCATCGCGCGCCCTTTTGCTTAATTAACAACGCACTACAAATTACAGCTCTTGTTTGTCCAATAAATTCGATAATGAGCTGGACGCCTCAATGCGGCATGCAACAAGACGCTGACGTTGACGTCGACGTCGAGTTAACCGTAATTATCAAAAGTTGACCAACCCCCGCACTAGACATACCACCAGTTATTCCATTTATGACTTTAACTGAAGCACACACACATACAAATCTATATATTGAGCTGCTTATCTTTACTATTGCAATAAAAACAAAGCGAGTTTCTTTTTGTTATTGTTTGTTATGGTATGGGCACGTTGCATACAAAGACTCACCTGCGTTTTAGCATATCACTGGTTAATTCAAATAATATCGCATTCACCTTTTAAGCACTGATTAACACTGAAATTTTAAGCTCATAATCACTGTGGTTTGGCTAATTTTTACTTGTTAGCTTCAATATCACGTTAAAATTGTCCAGTCCGGTCCAAACAGCTGATTGTACTTATTGAAATCATCCGGCAGCCCTGACTTAAAAAAGGTGGCAGCCCTGGCTACGACTGCCACAAAAAAAAAAAAGGTGGCAGCCCTCGGGCTCCACTTTGCGCACTTTCAAAAGTGAGCGTTTTTTCGCGACATAAAAATTAACTTTTTCAATTTTGAAGCTAGAATTTTGAAACTTTTACCAGAATTTTTGTTGGACTTTTCTCGAATTTACAATTTTTTTACCTTTTTGGATTTTTACTAACTAACAAATTGTTTTAAATAAAAACAAATAAACCAATAAATAGACGTTAAAAAATAGTACTGTCTGTGTCGATAACGATATCGATAGCTCAAACACACGACGCATAATTGCAGCTGTGTGGCAGCCTTGGCCCAAGTTTGGAATACAAGGTGGCAGCCTTAGCGCCTAAAACACGGTGGCAATCATTCTTTAAAATTAACTTCATTATTTTATTTAATTTATATTTTATTTTTGGTTTATTGAAGTTGTACTTTATTGCTAAATTAACAAATAAAAATTGATATTTAAACTGCGCGCCCAGTCCAGTGTGTAATGTGACGCAAAATTGCGTTAACAGAACTGTTACATCACTGTAAGCAGACTGTTACTTTTCTCTAATTTTAAAAAATACACAAAATTGCATTTTGTAGTTTAATTCGAAACATGTGCTTACATTTGATTTGAATAGATAGCAATAAATAATAACAACAACTTTATAACTTAAAAGCGGCCATAGAAAGTGGCGACATAGGTGAATGTAGTGCTGCCGTTATGCATTATCCATCGACTGCTCACAGGAATTAATGATGGTATTCCTACATGGCCTGCACCAGCATGAGCAGCTCTTCCTTCAGGAAGTTGACGTCACAAGCCACTGGAGCTGGGATTGCCGGCACGGTGAAAAGTAGTAGAACATTTGGAATGAGTCTGCAAGTACAAATAAACATTATAGATAGGGAATACAAATATTAGAGTACGCTTAGCGACGCACTTGCAGTCGTATAGTGTCTTCTCCATGTCTTCCTCATTGAATTTGCCCTCACTGCTGGCCACCAAGTTAAATTCCAGCGATTCATCCGCCAGGCAAGATTGCACAAATTCAAAAACATCAGCGATCTTCTCGTAAACATTGAAAGTGCCCTAAAAAGAAACTGGAATAAGTAAAGAAATCAGATTTGATATACACTAGTCGGCATATTTATTTTGACAACATTTAAAAATAAATATATCCATAATTTGATCCTACTTCATGTACATTTTGGCATTAATGGAAAGTCATTTCAATTCCGTTTGAATGATACAAAACTTTCCTTAACCCATTAAGTACCCAATAAAAATTTTGAATTTTAAAAAACGTAAATTTAAAAACTTTTTTCTCGATTATTTTTGAAAAAATTTTTTGATGCAAAAAAATTCTGCAAAAACAATTTTTTAAAAATCTCTTCGCTAGTATTTTTAATAATTTTTTTAAAACTGCAAAAATTACAGTTTTTGTATGAAAAGTAGAAAAAAGGGGTTAAAATAGTCATATTTTGCAGTTTTCAAAAAATTATAAAAAATACAGTCGAACTTCCCTAACTCGAACTTCCCTAACTCGAAGTCTCTCTAACTCGAACAAAATCGAGTGGCAATACTAGGCAAGTTTCATACAATTCTACTTCCCTAACTCGAAGTCTCCCTAACTCGAACTTTTTTCGTGGATAATGGTGATTCGAGTTAGGGAAGTTCGACTGTACTAGCAAAGAGATTTTTGAAAAATTGTTTTTGCAGTCACTATTAAAAATGTATGAAGAATTTTTTTGCATCAACAAATTTTTTGAAAAAAATCGAGGAAAAGTTAAGATTTACGTGTTTTAAAATTAAAAATTTTCAATGGGTTAAGGAAAGTTTTGTATCATTCAAACGGAATTGAAATGACCTTTCTATTGATGCCAAACTGTACATGAAGTAGGATCAAATTATGGATATATTCAACTTTAAATGTTGTCAAAATAAATATGCCGACTAGTGTAAAGATTATTCACCTGTATATAGAGACCATTGGGAAACTTGACGCGGACCAGTGAGTAGCGATACATGCGTAAATTGCGCTGCTCCTCGCGATCTCGCATGGCCTTTGTCTTCAGCATTTGCGAGCTCTCAATTGCCTCGGCACGCAGCTGTTGCTCCCTCTTGATCTCCTCCGGCGAGATGCGATAGAAGTCGTCGGGCAGGACAACACGACGTGCCTGCGATGGCAACAGCACTTTGATATTGCGATCCAGCTCCAGCTGAATGGGCTCCGAGTTCTTGAGCGCCTCCACAATCATGGCGAGGTCAAGACCCGCTTCGGTTTGCTCCTTGGTCCACAAGAGGAACGGCTCGTCGTCCATCTCAACTTCACTGAAGCCAGCAGCGTACAGAACATCCAAGGCGCCGTCCACATATCGCACCTTATCACTAAAGATCTTGTTGGACATGCGTATTTTGCAGAACTTCTCCTCATCCGGATTCTTGATAATGTTCTCCAGATACTTAATCAACGTGGCTATGCAATCGTCGGCCTTCTCCTTCACATTGCAGTTCTGAATGATCAGACAGGCGGTCAGACCGCGCTCACTCTCCAGCTGTTGGTAGAGAAACTCCTTGATCTTAATCTTCCAAGCCTTCTTGGACAGAATCTCCTCGCCGATAAGCGGACAACGAAAGAAGACGCCCTGACAGGCTAGATTCTTGTTCTCGGCAGCTGAGGAGCTGCTGCTGCTGCTGGGCACAGACGCCACTGAGCTGCTCGTGTTGGCCAGCTCTTCCTTCTGGCGACGCTCCGCTTCCATTTCGCGCTTCGCCTGCGCCTTGACAGCGGCCAGCGATGTGTTAAAGTCGCGCGTATCCTTCCTATCAATGCGCGACAAGGCCGCATTGGCAGCTGCACGCGCCTCGTTGCTCAGCTCATTGCGCTTGGGCGGCACATAGACATCCACTTTGCGCTTGGAGCTGGTGCTCGGCGCCTCCGGCTTGGGCGCATTCAACTTGTGGCCTTCACCCATGCCGCCACCAATGCGCAGCTGCAAGATACGCATATATAAATGGATTGTAAATAAAACGAGCGGTACTCGACTGTCGGAGACCCCGTACTTATTATAAAGATATCTCAAACAGCAAAAAGATTTTCATACTAAGACTTGATTTTCAACTGATTGTTCCTATGGCAGCTATATGATATAGTAATCCGATTTCAATCAAATTTGGTCAGTATGTATGGGACCATCTTTTATGCATATTCTGTCAGTTTGGTTGAAATATCTCAAACAGCAAAAAAGTTTTCCATACTAAGACTTGATTTTCAACTGATTGTTCCTATGGGAGCTATTTGATATAGTGGTCCAATCCAAAATCTAAAACAAACTCGATCTGCTTGCAATATAGACGAACCTACATACCAAGTTTGGAGTCTCCAGCTCTTATAGTCTCTGAGATCTAGGCGCTCTTACAGACGGACAGACGGACATGGCTATATCGACTCGGCTGTCGATGCTGATCAAGGATATATGTATATACTTTATGGGGTCGGAGATGCTTCCTTCTGCCTGTTACATACTTTTGAACAAACTTAATATACCCCTCAGGGTATAAAAATAGTAATATGATTACCTTAAAAGCCGCCTCCTCCTTCTTCTTGGAAAAGAATCGCTTGATTTTGGACATGTCGAGGATGGTTTAGATTCTGGGTGAATGCTCCTTGGGCAGCTTCAATTTGGCCACTGATAATTTAAGCTCTTCAATTTCCTTTAAAGTACCTGAAACGTGGTTTATACCATTCCATTAAGATTTGTAAAGCATCTTAATATATTTGACACACATACATATACAGATTTGACAAACAAAACAAACAAAAAAAAACACAAAAACGGTTTTCTGTCCAAACAATTACTTGACCCACTGTACATATGTATGTTTGTGTGTGTGTTTGTGTGATTCACTCACTTGGCCTGACAAACTTCTCGGTGATCACTTGACCGTAGACGCCCCACGACCAGGCAATGAGCGCCCCCGTTCCCAGCAGCAGCACCAGCAGCACTTGCAACAACGTCGCCTGCAATGCGGTAAACGCAACGGGACTCGGCCACCGCCAGTCGCCAGTGAACGTATCGAATTCGGAGCGAAAATACACGACAGCTTGCAGAGCGACGCCAGCAAAGTGTTCAACCTGTTGGGCGAAGGTCTGTAGGGTCGCGTTGAGGGAGTGCAAATAAAACTCGATACTCATTGGCGCACACTTGCAGCTAGATTTTGTTAACGTGTATATTATAACTCTTTGTTTTATTGCGCTTTGTTTACGTTGTACGCATTTTCCGAAAAAAAAGTTACTCGCAGCTGTCTGTTTTGGCTCAATAACTAATCGATATACTCGATAACGATAAGCAGTATTAACAGCGGATTATGCTGTTAAGCTCAAATTGACACTGTTAATATATCAGCAAAAGCAAGCAGTCGATAAGAGTTAGCGCCAAATTTAAATGTGGATTTTTATTTGTTAAAATACTATAATTTAGCAATAAAGTAAGATTTGAATAAAGCAAAAAAAATTATAAATTAAATCAAATAATAAGGTTTATTTAAAATAATGTTTTAAGCAATTTAAATTTACTTTTCCCCTTTTCATTTTTACGGACAGCATTTGGATAATTTTAATAATAACCCGAGGGCGTGACCCCATTTGCGTACAGTGATTTTTGGGGCAGCACATTATGTTAACGTGTATATTATAATTCTTTGTTTTATTGCGCTTTGTTTACGTTGTACGCATTTTCCGAAAAAAAAATGACTCGCAGCTGTCTGTTTTGGCTCAATAACTATTCGATATACTCGATTACGATAAACAGTATTAACAGCTACTTATGCTGTTAAGCTCAAATTGGCACTGTTAAATTTGTAAAAGCAAGCAGTCGAGAAAAGTTAGCGCCAAATTTAAAGGTGGATTTTTATTTGTTAAAATAACAAAAATTTTGCAATTAAGTAAAATTTGAATAAACCAAAATAATTATAGATTAGATAAAATAATTAATTTTATTTAAAAGAATGTTTAAGCAGTTTAAATTTTTTCGATATGTTCGATTACGATAAGCATTATTAACAGCGACTTATGCTGTTAAGCTCAAATTGGCACTGTTATATTAGCAAAAGCAAGCAGTCGATAAAAGTTAGCGCCAAATTTAAATGTGGATCTTTATTTGTTCAATTAAAAAATAAATGAAAACAATTTCAAAAAAACAACAAAGTGCTAAATTTTGTAAAATAATGAAGTTTATTTTAAAGTTGGTTTAATGTCAAAGTTGAGAAAAAACCAAAAAAATATTGAGAAATAAAAATAAAATTTGGCAATAAAGTAAAATTTAAATAAACCAAAATAATTATAGATTAGATAAAATAATTAAAGTTTATTTAAAATAATGTTTTAAGCAATTTAAATTTACTTTTCCCCTTTGCATGTGCGAACAGCATTTGGATAATTTAAATAATAGCCCGAGGGCGTGACCCCATTTGCGTACAGAGATTTTTGGGGCAGCACATCCTCTCATAAATGATCAAGTGGCTGACCTTAAAACATGGATGGACAAGTGGTTTAAGTTGCTTGCGTAATTGTTGCCCAGATGAGACACGCCCCTTTATTGATGCACCTGTGGAATTCTGACAGCAGCAAGGATTGTGTTGTTGCTGTTGTTGCTGTTGTTGTCGTTGTTGTTGTTGTGGCTTTGCCTGTGGCATGTTTCAGCCATAATTGAATGATTTTCGGCCATTTCGGCAAGTGCTCTTCGTTTTGCTTCCTGTAATTTTGGGTGATTTGCACGCATGAACATATCATAAATATTTTGCAGCTGTTTGATTGATTTGAAGCTCAGCACATCCTTGAAATGAAGAAAAGAGAAACATATTTAACACAAGGCGATTTGTACTTTGTGCCTCTTTATGAGGTGGGCCACCTTATACGCTGTTTGAATGGTTGCTTGGTTGGTGGGTTCAACAGCCCATCAGAAAATGCCCGAAACCGAAACATGAGGCATGGGAGAGAGAAATCTTCCAGACGCTGGTTTTGTCAGAGTCAGAGCAAAGCAGCGTGCAGCTTATGGCTTCCGTGTGCCTCGCTCGCTCCACTGACTACGACGCCAAGACCAAGAGACCCAAGACATCCAAGACATCCAAGACACCCAAGACCTCTTGGCTGCTATCTAGACCCTGTAATTTAAAATTACACTGGGTCTACTAAGTTTGACAGACCTTACAAAGTATACACACTTGCATATTCTTGATTTGCAACCACAACAGATTCAATATAACCAGCTTCGTCTGTATCTCAGAGGCTATAAGAGCTAGATACACTCAAATTGGTATGTAGGTTTTTGTATTTATAGCCAAATCAGAACATTTTTGTTTTAGAACTTTGTCTTAAATTTAAAAAAAAAATGCATACAAAACACATTCGTTAAAGTCGACACTAGTTTTGCCATTTCAGTCTTGTTTTGTAATTTTCAAAGTTTTTTAAAATTAAAAAAAAATACTAAAAACAAAGATTTTTCTTTGTTTCGACCCTATTTAATTTGTTTTTAAATATTGTTTGTATTATTTTTACTAATATCAAAAATTTTTTATCTAAAAAATTATTTACAGGGTCTTACAAAGTCTCTCTCGCTCAACTCGAGCCACTAGTATTATTTTTTTTTTGCGCAATAACAACATAGACAACGACAGCGACAGAGAAACAGATACAGCTAGAGCTACAGATACAGATACAGATACATTAACAGATACAGATACAGATACGAGCAGAAACTCTAATTCTATTTTGCTGCCTCATTTTTCTCGGTTTTCACAGTTCACAATGAGTAGATAGAGAAGAAGCAGAAGAACTGCAAGAATGTCGACGACTTATAATTCGAGCAGCGTGTAAGATTTTCTTCGCTATTTGCTTCGTTGGTTTTTGTTAATGGGTCCAAAGCATAC